>VYZW01060101.1:3119-131151 GCA_013401315.1 Balaeniceps rex
CCTGGGCACAGACAGGCACGTTCTGCCCAGTGCTTCAGCTTTGTTGCTGTACCTGGCATGAACTTGACTAGACCAAGGTCACGCAGCACGAATCTTCTAATTACCCCTCTTTGCACAAATGGGAGGTGTATAACAGCACCACCACCTCCTCATTGCGGAGATGCTTGGGAAATCCTTCAGTCACTGGAATGAAGGAACGATAGGAATCACTGTTTCCTTTCTGCCAGTCCCTGTGTGAAAATCCACTGTTGGGATGCTGGAAAGTCATTTGCAAACAGAATTCTCCTTTAAACAGAAATAAGGTTACTCCTAATATCCTCAGTGAACCATAGAAATAAAGTGTGACGTTCTTCACCATGTGAGCTATAGTCCTGCTGAAAATGCCCCTATTTCTAGCTCTCTGAAGAACAAGCCTTTATTGCTGAATGACATCTATCCAGCTGCACTTCAGCCATGTAATTTAAAATAATTACTAATTAAACAAAATAAGAGACTAATAGCAATAATAATCACACAATTTACTGTTTGCTGCCGCCTTACCTAGGGAAAATAACTTGAAAGGAGGGGAAAGTTTCAGGAACTGACTTTTAAGTACTTAGACTGAAGTAAGGAACAAGGTATCTCTTGGGAGTAGTCAGCAAATGCAGAGCTAATTTTGTATTTGCTATATAACATCAACACTCTCTTCTTGTTTCAAGGAAGTTGTACGCTAATACAGAGGGCAGGCTGCCATTGAAGAGAACAAGCCAAGGAGAGTGTAACTTTACATTGCACAAATTAGGCATCCACCTCAGAGTATTAGCTGAGGAAATTAATCTGAAAGTCTATCTAATGCACTTGAACAGAGCATTCTTGAAACTAAAGACAAAACGTGGGGCAGAGCATCTGAATAACTACCGTGCCTGTGGGTGCTACTTCTGTGTGTTGCACAGCAGTACAGCTATCGAGTTTTGTGTGGTAAAATGAATTTAGTCATATATGAACCTTGATTCACTCCCTTTTTCTTGCCTCCAAAAATAATGAATTGGAGGCTTAAACTGTATTTGTATTCATGTGATACTGTTATTTTAAGTTAGCTTGGAGTTGGGACCATTGTCAACGCTGCATCAAGTCACCTGTGTCTTTGTCTAACAATATTGGAAATCCAGCCGCCACCCTGGTAGCCTGTACTAATGCTGTGCTACTCTTCCTGTGAAAACTTACTGCAAAGGCCAGCCTGGGCCTCCCAAGCTGTACTCTGTTGTCCTTGTCCTTTGTTCTGTTGCCTGGTGCTACCGAGAAGTGGTTGACTATCACACTAACTCTGCTGTTGCTAGCAGATCACCCTGCTAACCACCTTTTTGGCAGGATGAACAAGCCCAGCTTCAACCTCTCATAAATCTAGTTCTCCAGCCTTTGTGCTATACCCTCTCTATAGTTTTCCCATCTCTGTTGCAGTGGGGGACTTAAAACCAGACTCAGTGTTCCAGGTACAGCCTCACCAGCACTGATGAGAGGGAGATAACTTCCCTTGGTCTGCTGGCCACGCTTTTAATGGAGCCAAATATGCAGTTTGCTGTATCAGTGATGAGAGCATGTTGTTGGCTCACATTCAGCCTGATGTTCATGCAACTTCTAGGTCCTTTTTAGGTCGCTCATCAGAATTGCAGTAAGTGCCTGTGGCACCTGTGTTCCAGCTCTCATTGCTTTTCTGTATACACTACTGAGTCCTTTACCACTAGGAAATTGTTCTGTTATGTGGATGATAATTTTCTTTCCTAATAGAAAAGTTGCAAAACAGTTTTCTGGCTTCTGTTATTAATCAAACTCTTACGCTAGCTAAGAGTGGAGTAAAGGCATTTGTACATGCTATTGTGGTAAACTCCATCAATGTGTGCAGGTAATAAGCAGTGAAATGTGTCTACATTTCTGCTATTGATTATCTCCTTCAGAGCAAGACAAACATAGGTCCTTACTGTATGCTAGCCGTGTAAATTAAAACTTTAATTAAATGAAAACAGAGTGGACGGTGAGGTGCACTGCACTGGGCCATTAAAGGACTGCTGTTTGTAACCAGCTCTTCTAGATGCCCCTGATTCCTTGCCTTCTTTTTTCCCCACTTGAAATTCCCAATAGTGCATTAAGATGAACTCAGTAGTTAGTAGATTTTCCCCTGTGTAGTTTATAAGCTCAAGGTTATGGGCCAGAACAAGTAGTGTCATGCTATAAATCAGGTGTAATGGAACAGCTTGAGAGAGCACACAGAAGTCCTCCTTCCCCTCACACAGTGTGCATCCTAAAACTCTGAAGGTAGAGTTGGCACAAACCCAGAAACCCCCACAAATGACTGATTAAATCATTAATAATGAGCCTCATCCTGCTACCCTCTCTCTTCTGGAGTTTGAATTCCCTGAATCATTCCAGTACAGCAAGGTGTACTGGAAAATTCTTAAAAGGGCTGCAAATCAGAAAAGACAGAAGTTTTCACCGAAAAGGGGATGTAGCTGAACCCCACTGTGGTGCAGAATGGAGGTGGGACACCTGCTTTGCGGTAGTTCTTCCAACAACTAAATGCTTTTTGTCAATGTGCGGTATCATAACTTAAATGGCTTTAGCTTTCAGTTATTCCTTCTGGTTCTCTTCACTGGCTTAAAAAGTCCTTTTCTGTTTCTTTTAGGCCCGAAATGCATCACTAGTTCAGTGAATCAATGTTGGACTGTCTAAAGAAGAACTTGACTGCACAGGCAGGGGAAGGCGGTCCTGAGTTCGCAGCCAGGGTCCTCCCAGCAGGACTGGGCTCAGGGTTTTACTTGTGTTAGTATTGTGGCTGAAGGCCACCTGGATGGGTTCATATTCTGTCAGCTCAGAGCACAGGCAGAAACAATCTGCAATGGTGTGTGCTGTGACAGATATGCCCTGAGTTGGAACCTGTAATGTGGTTCTTGAGAGAAAAAGACAAGCTGGAGATACCGAACCTTGAGCTGGAAAGGTTCAATCACCAGGGATGACTTCTACATAGTTCTTCCACCACTATAATATAAGCTCTGTGTTATAATAGTATATCCATGTATATGCTCTAGCTGTGTTTTGTCTGCCCTGTCCATGTGAATTGGGGAAGCCACCCAAGATCCCTGTTGGTAGTAACCTCTTTTGAATAACACTGTTGCTAAGTTTCATCCTGAGTGTGCCCAGGGCCTTAGGTAAATGTAGAAATGTGGTTGCAGGCAGTTGAATGAGAGAAGACAAGTAGCTCCTTCTTGACTGAGACATACCTGCGGAAATTTGAGTGTGAAACAGCTGGAACCATGGTGCCCTTGGAAGGCGAAGGTGATCTTCAAAGTCAGAGAAAGGTAGGGACAAAATCATGTGGAACTTGGATTTACCTTGGGCTGACTGGAGTCAAGAATAAGGGTCAGAAGTCTGGTGCAGTTACACCTCTCTTACCTGCAAAAGTCGGTGAAAATTTCTGTTGGAGATCAAGGCAATACCAGCTAAACTATTGGCTAAGTAGCTAGAAATGTCTGGCTTTGTCTCTAGCGTGTCACATTTCAAAGCAGAGATTCCCACCTGTTCTCATCAAGTCCTAGATGTTTCAAAGATACTCTTCATTTTTCTTTTGCTTTTGTTACCTAGGTCTTTTGGGAGCCTATGCTCACTACATTTGTGGGGATGGATGCTTGGAAAGCAATTATTGTTTGTCATCTCCATCTGTTCTGATGCTGGATATGCCTGTCTTTTTGAAGGCTTTCAGAGTCTGTGCTAGGAATGCGTTTCTCTTCCTAATGTGGAGAGATTTATATTTTTAATGGGTATTTGTTTTATCTATCACATGCTAGATTTATTCACTTCATAATCTTAATCTCTTAGCAACGCTTCTCATGTCCTAATCTAGTACGCAGGGATTTTATTCATTTACAGTTTGGCTTTTGGATCAGATAGCCATTAGAGGTAAATCCTGCAGTGTGCTGAGTATGCTCAACACCACCGGAACTGAGAGCAGCAGTAACTTGCCTGCAGCATCTTTCAGGATTGTGCTCTTAAGAAGCTTTCTGTACACATGAAGTATATGAGTAAGTTACTGTGTGGTGCTTCCTTCCTAGACCATATCCTTCTTTAATCCGATTTCTCTCTGAGAAGTGAGACTTCTTCATGAAATTTTTGCAATGACTGCCTATGCTCAGTTAACCCCTTTTGGGTCTCTTAGGAGTTCTTTTCTACATCCATCTTCTTTGGTGCGAAACAAAGGCATCCTTCCTTCTTGAAGGTGTGCTTTGTTAAAGTTAGTTGGAAAGTGAGGGGGGAAAAGCAAACAAAAATGCTTTCACGAAGTCACACTTCTACCCCACTCCAGCACAGTACAATAAACTCAGTATTGTTGTCCCTGAACATAAGACATTAACATTTCTTTCTATCTACAGCAGGAAAAAACAACAGGTCTTTTTCTTGTTCTCTGACACAGAAGCTTCCAGCTTATTACTACTTTTTTTAAAAAAAACCAAAAAACCCATAATTCAGATCCTTTATCAGATGGCATAGTATCTTCATTTCTTAAAAGTAGGTGTCCTGGTTTCAGCTGGGATAGAGTTAGTTTTCTTCCCAGTAGCTGGTATAGTACTGTGTTTTTGGATTTAGTATGAGAATAATGTTGATAACACACTGATGGTTTAGTTGTTGCTAAGTAGTACTTACACCAGTCAAGGACTTTTCAGCTTCCCATGCTCTGCCAAGTGCACAAGAAGCTGGGAGGGGGCACAGCCAGGACAGCTGACCCCAACTGGCCAAAGGGCTATTCCATACCATACGACATCATGCTCTATATAAAAACTGGGGGGAGCTGGCTGGGGGGCAGCGATTGCTGTTGAGGGACTGGCAGGGCATCGGTCAGCGGGTGGTAAGCAATTGCATTGTGCACCACTTGTTTCGTATATTCTTTTATCATTATTATTATTACTACTACTTTCTCTTCCTCTGCTGTCCTATGAAACTGTCTTTATCTCAACCCATGAGTTTTCTCACTTTTACCCTTCCGATTCTCTCCCCCATCGCACTGCGGGGGAGAGGGTGAGCGAGTGGCTGTGTGGTGCTTAGTTGCCGACTGGGGTTAAGCCACAACAGTAGGTTTGAGATGTTATATTTGTTCCTGATAGGAATCATGGGGGCCAAAATTCTAGGTTTTAGAAGGAGGCTAATAATACATTTTCCTGATACGGTGCCTGGGATAGCAGGGGCGATGACCCAGGGGTGCATTATATACCTACAAGGTGAAATGCAACAGCAGCCCCAGTGGTAGACAGTTCCTTGGCACAGCTGTGACTTTGGCAAGCCAACACGTCATGGCACTGACAGCATAAACATTTTGTGGCAACTCTGCGAAGCAGGCAGCCAATTATTTTACTAATGATTGCTTCTCAGTGCTCTCCTCCTCCTTCATCTGCCCTAGAGAGGAAAACTTTCTCCCATGTACTCTATCCTCTTGGATAATGGCGTAAATGGATTCTTTCTGTAAAAATGTGGTGCTAACACTGCAGTAGTCTGTGCTGTGTGGGACTCAGCTATGTAATTACGTTCCTCCCCTGAGTTCCCTCCTTTTCCAGACTTTATTTGTAAATCCTTTCTGTGACTGTGGTAACTGTAGCAGGGAAAGTCTGAGAGCTTGCATCTCCACTGACTCCTTCTCTAAGCTATTCAACTGCTTTCTGTTAAGCAAAGTGATAGAAGAGTTAATGCTTCCAGAGCATTTCTAAAATTCTTCTCCTGATGGTGCTCTCAGTGAGGACTTTGGATAAGTGGGTGGTGGCCTTCTGCTGACTCGTTTGCACAGCCGGTCCAGGTTGACTCCGGTAGTTTTCAACTGAGGAACATAAAAAAATGGTTCGCATGCCCATTAAATTCTCGGAGTAGTAAGGCCTACAGGGAAGTTTAGGGCTGTAACAGTGTATATACACAAAGAAAGAAAATGTTTGGTACGATATGTGGGTATGGCAACAACAGAGTGGTAGTTCTTCCTGCTTGAAGGTATGTTCTTGATTCAGTGAGCTGAATGTTAGTTGTGTTCTAAACAGGAAAAGCATGGCAGGATTCCCAACTTAAAAAGCTGGTTTTGGAAGCCCAAGGTTCATCTCTATGTTTAGTTAATCCTGTAGGTTGAATTTGAGTGCTTAAGTTGTACTAAGTTAACTCAGACAGTTTCTGGATAGCAGATGCCTACTGGAAATGTTTCCCAGCTTCCTTAGCAGTTATCTAGTACTGTCTTCTTAACAGAATCTTGGAAGATTTCTGGGCAATATGACCATGGCACCACTCTAACCTTAATTCTGATAAGTACAATGATAAATACAAACTGAGCTCCATCCTGCTGGTACTAGATTGCTACCGGCCTTTGAGCTACCTAAATTAAAGCTAGCTGAAGTGTTCAGCAGTGGAAAGGTAACTTCAGATACTGTCGTCCTCCATCATTTTAAAAGGAGAGGGGTATAGCTTCCGAACTGAAGACTGTCCTCTACCTCACCACTGTTGTCAGCTATGGAATCCAATACAGCACTTTCATCTAGTGACAGTGATGAAGTGGTTATTAAATGCAATAGAAATCATTCCACCCCCTTTTCATTTAAAAGCTTCCCTCTTATCTCTGGCTTTCCATGTTCTTGGAAAAGAGCTCGGCAGAAATACAGAACTGGAGAGAGAAATGCTCCCTACTTTGTTGTTTTGGGGAGACAGGGTTTTCAAGCCCACAAAGGTGGGCATTTGCATCTAAAGCAAAGGATTGATATATTACCATCTAAATTGTAATCTTGAGAGGTTGGGGTACCTCTCCTCCCCAGCTTGGGCACAGGGCTTTTAAGCAATGATCCAAGTGGATTAAACTGTGTAGAAATGTCATCTTTTGGGTAGTCATCATGGAATAAAGCACCAAACATTTGAGAAATAACCATTACTTTGCATATAACACATGCCAGAGAAAGAGTGTGAAAAAATGTCAGCACCCTTCTATTAGCCGGCTCTTTTGAATACAAACATAAAATATTAATTTAAATCAACTGAAAGGCATTAAAAACTTGATGTTCTCTTTGCCCCAGAAGTACTCTGCTGATAAGAAACAAATTAAAAATGCAGAGTTTTCAAATAACAAAAATGCTGCATATTTCAAATGAAGTTGGTCTTTTTATGTGTAGTGTTTTGGACTAAAAAAATAATATTAAATGCACATAAAAATGATTACTGTAAATGGTGAAGACATCAAAGTTTGGCATCAAAGTTAAATGAAAGCACTTGGAAGTCTGTTTGTTTGATCTGTACATAAATAAGCTTAAAAAGAAGCCAGGGCTTTTTTACACAGCCAGAACTGCGTAGCCAGTTCAAATTCCCTTGCATCCCAGGGATTCCCAAACTAGGTTAGATCCAAACACGGTCATTATTTTTTGTTGGGGCTTTTTTTGCGTTTGCCCAGCATGCTTCTATGCCAGTGCACCAGGGAAAATGAGTTGGCAGAAGACACAAGTCACAGATTCTTATAAAATGCTTTTGAGTTCATATGGAGAGTGGACAAGCTCTAGGCTACTGAAATAAAAGCCTCGTTCTTCTTCTAGACTTGGAACAAGGGCTATCAAAATGAAAGTAAATTGATGAGTCCTTAACCTTGTTGAAGCCAAGGCTTGTATAGTCAACTGTAGTCATCGTGGTTGCGTTTCACCACCAAAGATCTGTTCGTGGCTTGGCAAGAAGGTGTGAATTAGTAATATGGGTCAGAGCTATGTTAATTTATATCAGCTAAGGATCTACTACAGAACTGAGCTACACTAATGTTCAATTCATTTCAGTTTGCTCTTAGGAAAAAAAAAAAAAAGCACACCTTGAAATGTGGAATCTGTAAGAAAAAATGGGACTTGACTTCTTTAGTGCCTTTCACCAAAAGACCCCCACTGTGCTTTACAGTGATTAACTCTTACAGGAATCTGCATGGTGCAGAGGAATTACTCTGAGCTCTGGGAGCTCTTTTGGTATAGTGCAAATGTAAGACCTTTATCTACAGAGAGCCAAGCTTCAACTCGTTTAGTTTGAGAGCTGGAAGTTGTAAGCAACTAGAAGCAAGATTTCAAAGAAAACCTCCTTGGCTCCTGTGACTTCTGTTTAGTGGCCCAAACCTTTTGGGATCAACAGACTTTCAACACTTAAGGGTGCGTGACAGTCAGTAAAACATGTTCTCAAAGCTGCTACAAATTTATCCTGTTTCATTTGGCCTCTAATGACGGCCTCTCTGAGCACAGACCTTTCACCAGCAACCTAAGCTGGAACTGCGTATGCCTCTGTGGTCCAAAGGAAAACATTCTGTTTTGAAGAGCAACTTGAAAGACCATACTGTACCCGACACAGGAGAACACGCTGCTGCTTCACCCTGGCCTCTGTTTGTAGCCCTGGAGTTAAATGTACATCCTCCCCAGGAAGGCAGTCTATCTCAGAGGCGGCACATCAGAGCCTGTGCCTTTGGAGATGATGACTTCAAGGCCTCTTCTGGGCCTGCTGTATGAGGTCACTGCAGGGCAACCAACCAGCAAGGCAAGTCTTAGTGGAGGACTTGCCCTTCAAAAATTCAGCCACAGCCTCAGGGTGTGTGCCTCTGACTTGTAAAGGTATTCTTTTTCCCTCCTTCCCCAGTGTTCTCTTCCATTAAACAGTTCCACAGAATGTATCCCCCAAAACAATTCATTATCTTGTTAAGGTGGACTTTCTTCTTCTTACTGGGAAACTTGCCCTGTCAGGTGCTAGAAGGAGAAATCTAAAGTCTCCAGGTCACTTTTCCATTTTCTTGCTGTGAGTGGGAGTGCAGGAAAGATGCTCTTTATGAAAATAGCATTTTTTTAAGAGAGAGAAATAATAAAAAACCTCCCCTGGAATGAAAACACAGCCTGCATCCTCCCAGAGGGGTGGCAGCTGAGGTGGCAGGCTGCAATTTGGCACTGTGGTCTGCCCTTTGGGCAACATGCTGCTTTTTATGCAGTGAGCCCAAATTTCATTGGAGCCCTGTGAGAGGAAGGCTGTGCTTGCTAGGGTGGGTGGTAGGGATGTGATCAAACCTCCTGTTGCAGCACGATGCTGAGGCTGCTGGGCTTACCTCCTCTGGAGATTTAAGTCAGCTTTTCAGCCTGCTTTCCTGGCTCTTGCAGATGTGTTTATTGTAGTTGCCACTTAACAACATCTGGTTTATTTTAGGTTTGTACAGGCTACTGTATTCTCCATTGCTTCCATTTAGTGCTAAGTTGAATTTCATGGGGGCCTGCAAACCATCCCAAGGGAGGGCTGAAGGAAGGAGGCTGCAGAAACGGACAGTGTTGGTATGTCACTGTGCTTAAAGTAAAATCGGTCTCGGCGTAGAAGTGGATAGCAGGCTATCAGTGCATGGCAAGCTGTTTTTCAGGTATGAAATTAGCTCGGAAATTCGCATGGTTCCGCTTTGTGGACAAGAGGAAAACCCACGAGGACTCAATGTTATCGCCTGCATCTCCCTTACCTGGGAGAGCTTTGCTGCAAGTGCAATAAATCTGTTTTCCTATGAATGCAAGAGCGCTCTTGAAATAATCTCATTTCAATCTCTCTTGTTATTTTTAATGGATTCCAGGATGAGCTGGTTGCTATGTATAGCTTTTTTACATACAAATTTGGGTTTGAACCCAGCTGAATATTCAGTCCAATTAAAGCAAAGTCTCTGCTAAAACAGAGGCAAGGGGAACAGTGGGGAAGGCTTTCATGCAAATGAACGAAACAACAAAAACTGGAGGACTGAATGTTTGTTATTCATACATATTCTTAGAGGTAATTATTGTGATTTCATTCCTTAAAAACTGCCCGCTTTAATAAGAAATGATTGTATTCTAATAAGTACTTGTTTATTAAACTTGCAGTAACTAAAGTCAAATATGAATTATTAAAATGTCTGTGAGGTGCAGGGTTGTTTTCTTTTGCCAGGTGTCTGTGAAAAATAAAAACAACAGGAGAACATGCAGCAAAGCAGGAGAGGCAAAATGTAAGGCAAGAACTGGCCCTGGATCGATGGTCCCAGTCCTGCTGGCCACGAGACAGGATTCCCAAAGTCTGCCAGCAAAGCCAGAGCTCTGAACCCCCGTCACCTCCAGGACAGCCCCTACCCTGGGGTGTGGGAAGGGTCTGCACTGCCCAAGGAAGCAAGCTGACAGTTTACTGCTCTCATCAACTTGTGTAAGGCTGAGGCATATTTTTCTCTACAGAAATAAGGGGAAATTTGCTGGGGAAGGAGAATGCCAGGAGGGCAAAAGTAATGGCGGGTGGGTTGCAGCACATGACAAAGAGGAAGGAGGGAAAAGGGGATGGTCCATGAGGACAGGTAGCATCTGTCTTTTTATAAAGGTGGTGGGTTGACCCTGGCTGGATGCCAGGTGCCCACCAAAGCCGCTCTATCACTCCCCTTCTCAACTGGACAGGGGAGGGAAAATATAACAAAAACCTCGTGGGTTGAGATAAGGACAGGGAGAGATCACTCAGCAGTTACTGTCACGGGCAAAACAGACTCAACTTGGGGAAAATCAGTTTAATTTATTACCAATCAAAACAGAGTAGGGTAATGAGAAATAAAACCAAATCTTAAAACACCTTCCCCCCACCCCTCCCTTATTCCTGGGCTCAACTTCACTCCCGATTTTCTCTACTTCCTCCCCCCGAGTAGCGCAGGGAATGGGGGTTGTGGTCAGTTCATCACGTTGTCTTTGCTGCTCCTTCCTCCTCAGGGGGAGGACTCCTCACACGCTTCCTCTTCTCCAGTGTGGGGTCCCTCCCATGGGAGACAGTCCTCCACGAACTTCTCTAATGTGAGTCCTCCCCACGGGCTGCAGTTCTTCACGAACTGCTCCAGCGTGGGTCCCCCATGGGGTCACAAGTCCTGCCAGCAAACCTGCTCCAGCGTGGGCTCCTCTCTCCATGGGTCCACAGGTCCTGCCAGGAGCCTGCTCCAGCACAGGCTTCCCATGTGGTCACAGCCTCCTTCGGGCATCCACCTGCTCTGGCGTGGGGTCCTCCACAGGCTGCAGGTGGGTATCTGCTCCATCACTAACCTCCATGGGCTGCAGGGGGACAGCCTGCCTCACCATGGTCTTCACCATGGGCTGCAGGGGAATCTCTGCTCCAGTGCCTGGAGCACCTCCTCCCCTTCCTTCTTCAGTGACCTTGGTGTCTGCAGAGTCGTTCCTCTCACATATTGTCACTCTTCACTCCAGCTGCAGTTTGTGCCCTGGTTGTTTCCCCACCCCACCCCTTCTTAACTATGTTATCCCAGAGGCGCTACCACCGTTGCTGATGGGCTCGGCCTTGGCCACCGGTGGGTCCATCTTGGAGCCGGCTGGCATTGGCTCTATCGGACATAGGGGAAGCTTCTAGCAGCTTCTCACAGAAGCCACCCCTGTAGCCCCCCCCGCTACCAAAACGTTGCCACGCAAACCCAATACACCCACAATTTCCAAGTAATGAAAGGGTTTTGGCAGGGAAGTAAGAACAGAGCAAGGGAAGCCTGGAGGATTCGATAGATTTAGCCTTGTAAGAGGTTAACAGCTTAGCCCTTAAAATGTACCAGAAAATGCAAGGAGGCTTATGTGATGGCTTTGACATATTCTGGCAACAAATGCAATGTGAAGATGTTTCCTCCGTTTGCTCTAAGCCTTTGACTTTACTCTGTCACCATGGGAAACTCACTGTACATAAGAGAAAAGAAAAGAGAGGATGTGAATTTCTGTTGCAAAATATTTGTGTTTTCCTTTGGCATAGTTTAGTACAGAAAGGAAGCTTATGCCGTTGCACTCTGTGTATCTCCCAGACTTCCCAGCACTGTCAGGACCTGTTGACCAAGTTCAACAGTTGAGGACAAGTGTGGAAGAGAATGAAGTTTATAGAAAATCAATGAAAGGTAGAGCAGAGATCCTGTAAGCACCTGAAAAAGAAAAGCTGTGATGACCTCCAGAAAAGACCTTGTCCTGATCCTACTCCAGGAAAACTTTCAACTGGAGTTCACATCTTCCTCGAGCATGAAGTCCATCAGTCATTTGACACAAGCCAGTAGAAAATCAAACTACATTTTTTCTTTTTGTGCTAATGTCGGTGAATTCTGGAGAACTATGGAATCGAAATGTCCTAAACAGGTGATCCACCTGATTTCAGTGGGAGGTTGTGTGCTTAAAATCAGTTCTCATTTGAACAGCACCTGTGCAATTGCAGTCTTTAATTTCCCCCTGATGCCTGGGAATTTGCTGTGTGGTTGCACAGTTTTGTCTAAGAGAAATGTAAGTCAAATGATTCTTCTTTAAGCCCAACAACCTGCTGGGTGGCAGAACACAGGTACAGTCATATACATATATTTGATTGCTGGTTATTCATATGAGGTGATGTTAGCTGAGTTCCCTGCTGCGTAGTCCTGCTTCTGTCAGTCTCCCAGTAGAAAAACATGCCTTGGCCCAGTGATGTCTGCACATTACTGTTCTCTTTGCGGTACTCATATTCTTAACATTTATAATTCAAACATCTTCAGAAAGAAGTGACAGTTTCTCTTCAACAAAATAAAAAGCAAAATGACTTGTGTTAATTATTCCTTCTCGCTTACTCACTTACCAGGTCATATATTACTGCAAGGCTTCTAGTGCCTTGGGCCAAAAAGGGTCATTACAGAAGCAGCCTAATGACCTGACCAAAAAAATATAAGCGAGGGGGAATGAGTCCTTCTCTGCTGAGCTCTCTGAAGTCATTAATGGACGCCTTGGGAATTCTACAAAGCAACAGCTCGGAAAACAAACAGAATTGTTCAGTGTTGGATACCACTTTTGTGACATCTATGCTATTACAAAGATTTACAGCTGGAATAATTCGATCTGGGTTTTTCTCTTTCCCCCATTGACTCACATTTTGGAAGGCAGTCAGACCCTGAGAGTTGGGTTTTGCATAATTGAAGCACCAGAACACATTAGGTGGAACAACTAATGGGGATGAAGCTTTTCCCTTCTTTCCAGACTGGGTTATCAATTATGAATTAGTGGCAATCTAAGATCAAAGGGGTTCCATTTTTGCAGCTGAATTTGACGATTTTGGAACTGAACAGATGAAATGCAGTTGATGACTCATTTCAGGAAGGCAGAGACAGGAGATAACTGACGGGGTGGAGTTAAGTGTTTGCTTTGATATGTTTCTGAACATGGACATACATTCTCAAACGTAAAACTGGACGCTGAGATCAAGTTACTCATATAAAATGATGCTGTTAGTTCCCCTTGTGGGGCATGGCAGATGGGAATCTGATCTGTAGCATTTTCCTTAATGCTGTATATGACAGTTATTGATACATACTATAGATATGTGTTAGGGTTACCATGTATTTGTTACACAAAAGGCTGTTTTGCATTAATACAAGTTCCATTGCTGCGGAGAAAATACATCTCTCCAGCAAGAACAGTTCAACACATGCTTAAAACAAAAAATTGTGAGGGTTTTCATTTAAAAGTGGCTACAACCTAATAGAGGGACATTCAAAAGAGCAGTGCAAGGCAGGACTTAGCTACACACTCCCCGAAGCAGCAAACAATAAAGCAGTTTATGATTGAAGATAGTAGATGGTGCCACAAAGATCTCAGAAGCCTTAAGGAACAAATAGTAATCTGCTGTGGTTTCTGCAAGGGAAGTGCATGAACGCTGGATGAAGCAGGCAGGCACATCAGGTGCCTGTTGTTTAAAAGCCTTTTCTCCTTGAAATACTCTGGTTCTGAGTAAGCAGCACCCAGGTCAAACCAGGTGAAAAGGTGTTTGTGGTGAGGGGCTGAGAGCCTCTCCCCACAGCTGCCCCGCAGTATGGAGGTAAGGGGCTTCACGGGGGTGGGAAGCTGCACAGGTGAGGCTGTGGTTACCTGCTGGGGCTGGTGGGGAGAAGACATCAGCCATGGTGCTTCCCTGCAGCTAGAGAGGAGTAATTTCTTAACCTGGAGGCTTGAAGGCAGCAGGAGCCTGCAAAGAAGCTTCTCGAGGAGTCCTGGCTGCCCTGGCAAAAGTGAGTGACTGGTGTAGTAACACCCCTGAATTCATAGAGGAAAATATTTGGGAGGGTGAGACAGGCTGGGTGAGAGGAGGGGGCTCAGGTGGGCTGCTGCTGGGCTCTGGGACCAGCATGGGGAGGTGAAGCCTCTGTGGCTGCCTAGCCTCTCTATTTTAGCACTGGGACTGGCTATGAGGTCTCACTTCAAAAATATAGCAGAAAAAGTCAATTATATTGTATGCTTTTAAGCAAAATACTTTTTTTTTTTGGCCTCAAAGTGATCTTTTTTTTAATACGATGTTAGATAAATTTTATGCTATGTATTACTTACTTTGTTTGGGTAATGCCTTGTAAGTAGGATTTTAGATTAATTTTAATTGTTTCTTATTTTGTTTGGATAACGCCTCATAGTAAGACTTTTGAAATTAATGTGAACCTATTACTAAATTATAATGGAGCAATTACGAAAATAATGAATTTATTATCACAACTGCTGTTGGAATAACAAGGAAGGAGATTCTAATGACCTGACTTTTAGACTAGGTATAAGGAAGAAATTTTTTACGATGAGGGTGGTTAAGCACTGGAAGGGGTTGCCCAGAGAGGTAGTGGAGGTCCCATCCCTGGAAACATTCAAGGTCAGGTTGGACGGGGCTCTGAGCAACCTGATCTAGTTGATGATGTCCCTGCTCACTGCAGGGGGTTTGGGCTAGATGACCTCTAAAGGTCCCTTCCAACCCAAAGCATTCCATGATTCTATGACTTGCCTTTGCTGATACCATAAGAAAATGTGGTTTGGAGTACTAAATTTTATATTCAAACAGTTTAACGTTTGGGGAGAAACTTTCAGAACTTCACACTTACCTGAAACGTGAAATGAATATTTACTTTGGAACAAAAAAACTTTTCTAATCGGGCCGAATGCAGCGGCCAAACTAATAAAACCTACTTCAGCTTTTATTCAGAAACTGTTTCTTTTCTTTTGTCTTGAGGACTTCACTTTTTTTTGAGGATCTCTAATGAAAGATGCCCCCCCCAAATTTTGCTTTGCATTTGAGCAAGCTCTGACTTTGGGAATGCGTGTCCTGTTGCTCTGAGTTGCACAAAGCTTTAGTGTTATCTATGATTGTAACGATGAGCAGCTGGAGATGAGAATGTCTCCCTCTACAAAACAGCAAAGAATCTGTTTAAGTCAGTGGTTTAAATGATTCTTTTGCTTTCTCTGGGTCAGTGTCTGCATTTGTTCACATTATTCATGTTTCTCCAAGGGCTTCTCTACTTTCTGATACAAATTTTTTTTTTTTGATATTTGATAATTTGTAAATCTTTGAGAGAGACAATAGAAGGCATGACCTAGGCATGGTCTTTTAGAAAAACAACATAAAACAATTATTATAGGGAAAATATACAGATAAGACTCGGCTCTTGTTTAAAACTCCAGGCTAAAGTCCTGTCCCTGATGACTGTCTTCAGACCATGGTGTAAAGTTTGCTTCTTTAAAGAATCTTCTTGGGGCAGCACAGCTATTGCTTAAGAAGTTACTACTCTGTTTGGAGAGGGGTACTAACTGGTGCACTAAAAGGGGGACAGCGATAACTGTGATGTGTTATTGATTTGTTATCTGATGGTTTAAGTCTGCTCCAGAAACAGGCAGCTCTGCCCTCTCGCCTCTGGTGTGTAAGCAGTTCAGCCCTTTGGGTCCGACTAGCTAGAGGAGGGTGTGGAGATAGGGAATCTAGCTCAGGGGATCTTGTTTAAGAAGGGAAGAAGATCTCCGTGGTACCCAGGTTTTCACAAATCTGCCCGGACTCATTGGTTTGAGTATCGTGAGGTGGAAGGGGAGCATCCCTTGCCCCTCAGGAAGGGGGATCTGGCTAATGCAATGAAATAAATTGTACAGTCCCTTTCAGGCTCATCTTGAAGGTTGCTAGTTTCTTTCCTCCTGGCAGTATGTGTAATCCTCAATGCTTTTGTAAAGGGTCCTCTTCAGTGGTTTTTGGGCTTTGATCCTAGATCCAGGCTCCCTGTGCTGAGGGAGTCCTGTGAACCTCCGTGCTGCTGTCCTCTTCACCCAGCCTGGGCTGGAGGTAGAGGGATGCTGTTCTTTATGGGGCCTGATCCGGGGGCTTCTGGAGGTGAAAACACATCCTTGCAAAGCTGTCGCGCTCAGTGAGCTGCAGGGTTGGGGACTGGTCTGGGGAGTTAAACCTCATTTCTTACCTCTGCCATCTCTGTACGGCTTTGCGTCCTCCGGGCTCTTCCCTTGTTGCTGCCAGAACACGCAGCAATTCCATTCCCTGGAGCGTGCCAGCGATGTGAGTGAGTAGGTCCTATCCCCTCTGTTTGCTGTTTATTTGTTGTGTTGTTAACCTTTACTCAGTGCACTTATTTACTTCAGGTTTTAATAGTGTGATAAGGTCACAACAAATTTAGTGGGAGGCATTTTAAGCACTTACGGCAATAAATCACGGTGTACATCACCCTTGTGCGGTTTATCCAGAACCAGAGAAATCCAATTTGGTCCATAATATGAAGGCCAAATAAAGCCAGGTATCATAGTGAGAAAGCTTTGACATATGGCTCTGAAAGAACCTGCACACTTCTCCTCTATAAATTAACAGCTATTTTGCAGAGCTGACAAGTAGCCGATATTCTTGGAACCAGTCCTATTTGTGGCTTTTTTTTGCCCTCTCCCAGTCCAGCCTCTTGATCTTTCCCTTTAGAAAATCCAAAGAGAAGAAAAAGCAGTCTGTTCTCTAATGTAGGTTTTAAAACACTGGTGGTATGGACGCATCTCACAAGTGCAACGAACTTGCTGCTAGTGCATGAAACCCTAAAACCTCAGACTCATCTCTGCAGGAATATGTTCTTATCTATTTCTTTATACACTGAATTTTTTTTTTGTAGACAAGACAGTCTTTGCAGGTAGGATCAAACCAGCCTGCAGGTCATCCTAAGAGCTGCAAAGTCCTGGTGACCAGAAATGAATAGTAGCAAGCTCTATTCAAGAGTTGTAGATAAAGCACAAGGGAAGGTGTCGTGGGCCACTAAACTGCGTTGGCTGGGAAATGGGCTCGATAACCTGGCATATACATCCTGCTTTAATTCCTGTTGGTTTATGGCCCCTGCGGTATAGCAGGAGCTCTGCTGGGCGTCTGACCTTACCCCTGCCTTTAGTCCAGCAAAATTGAAGGGGTGTTTGAGAGAGGAGGGAAGAGGGGGAGGAAGGGATTAGTTGCGGGCAGTAGTGTTGGACTCCTGAACTCTCTAAATGACCCAAAAGGAGATTGATTTTGCTGATGTGTAAAGCCTAGCAACCGCCTGGGTTTTAAGCTAACATTAAAAATTAAATGCCAGTTTCCATGTTATTAAAGGTGGATAAAAAAATATTGTGCCTTACCACATTCAGAGCAAGAAAAAGGTGGAGACTTTGTAGAGCTCAGCAATGCTGCAACTGTGAAGTGCAAAAGCGGTGTGAAGAGGATGACCGTCTCCTCGGGTTTCTCCTTCATCTGGGTAGCGAGGGAAGCAAAAAACCCCACTCTCTCCAAGTGAGAGACAGTGCTGCGATGCCTGCCAGCCTTGCCAGAGAGCGGTGTCTGGCTGGGCTGTGTGAGCCACACACCTGATGGGTGCCCCAACACAGCCTCCATGAAAATAGGCAAGTTGGGGTTTGCCAGGCACCGCTGCTTCTCACTCAGTGTCAAGTACTCCCTGCAAGAGCAACTCCCTGAGTGATAGATTAAAAAGCAGCAAGAGCTCAGCAAAATCTGGATACATCTTATTTCTGTAAAGAAAACCTTGTCATGATGGAAGAACGGAGGGACTGGATGAATTTTTGTGGGGGCTGTGGGTGAGGCGGGTTTCCCTCTCACCACTGCAGGGGCGTTTTGGGTACATGTAACCATTGCTGGTTCTGCCATTTTAATTTTGAGTCCTTGGTTGATGTCTTTCTGAAGATTGCAGCTCCTAGAAATGTCCGATTTGTCTGTTTGTAAAGGCATGAGCCTCCTACCTTCACCTGCATAGGTGGATCATGAATATCTGACCTGTCTGCATCAGGCTGGGAGGAAAGCCAAACATTTTTTTTTGTCATCAAACTTTTATCTAAGTACATGTACTTTTGAAGTGGTGGGAATACTGAATGGATGAACAGCTGATACACAGGAGCTCTGTAACCTGATTCGGGTCCCTATGGCAGAACATGAAAGCGGTCAGTCCCTGCTGGGAAACTTGGGGAACAGGGGACAGAGGTTTAACTAAACTGGATGTGCCCTCGCTGCAACATACCATAGGTGTAAACTCTATAGCTGTCACTGGCAAAGAATAATGAGAGCAACAGAGTCACTGGGAAACGGGGCACTTGCCTTTAAACGGGGTCTGGGCCTCCACCCAAAGCACTGGGCACCAGCCATGATCGCTCTGCCACGGACCGAAATCTGCAGCTCCAGAGCATTTTGCATGCAGATTAGTCTCTCTTGGTCTTTAATGCTTAACTATTCTGATCATCCTCTTTTAATTTTTTGCTGACTAACTATATCCATAACTTCTTCGCTCTAGTAAAAATCTGCTTAATGCACAGCCATGTTGTAAAGTCAAGCTGCAGTCCCAACATGCCTAATCCTAAAAGAAGCATTTGTTCAAAAAAAAAAGATCCATTTCCCTAGGAAATGTGCTTTGATTTGCGAGACAGAAAATGTATTCATTTAACTGAGCTATTCATGTGACAGGTCACTATTTCACCCTTTTGGTGCAGTAAAAGTTTATTCTTTTAATAGGTTTATTGCTTTTCGTTTATTCGTTTCCAAAGGACTCACTTGAGTGCTGCAGCTCTGATCTGGAGTACAGAAAATTAATTCTTTTTATGGTAGTCTGTTCCTTTCACAAGTCCTCATTTTAAGTGCAGCTCAACTGTATTACAAATAACTGCATGTGGTCCTAGAGGGAGTACCAAACCTCTAATTTAATATTGTACTAGAGGCCTTATAATGTCAGCGCTACCGAATCGAGCTTTTCTCTTTCGAGCCCTCCTCTGTGTCCCAACGGCAGTCGCGAGATGCCAGGCTGCCTATCAATGTGTGTGGATGTTGCTGGATGTGCGCGTTCATCCTTCTGGTTTTGGATTTTCTGGTCCTGAGCCTCATAATAAAAATGAATGTCCAGAACGAACACTTGTCTTAAGACTCTGTAATAAATAGGAAAGCGCTGTGTGCGGAAATCATCTGTGCTGCCAGGGTTTCACGCTGAGACACTCTGCTGTGAAGCACCAGAACCCATGGAGATACCCTAAACTCCCTCTGCTGATGTGCGTGCGGTCCCTGGCAGCCCTGCTCTGAGGACCACAGCAGACTTCGCCCAGTGCCTCGGGAGAGGTCTCCTTCTGAGTTTCCAAGGCCAGACTTTGGCATGGTGCTGTGCGTGCCGTTCCCTTTGCTTCTACTCCTCCATTTGGTGCTTTGGGAGAGTTTGAGGGATAAAACCTTACAAATCTTGGTTTGGTACCTGTAGGATAGATTTAAATGGGAATCATATATGGTCTTACCAGTTATAATAGAAAATGACCCACGTTTGGGGGTGGGGTTAAAACCACTCCGCATCTCGCAGTGGCACTGGAGTCCACCTCTTCCTTCATCTCTAGGGTGAATCAAAGCTCTGGAGAGCTCTTTTTCAGCTTCATTTTTTGCAGAACTATTTCATCTTCAATTCCTTTTCCTCTGGCTAATTTTCACTGGTTAGGTTTCCTCTCCGTCACTGACAGAAGATAGCCTAGATCTGGTATGTCTTTTCTAGAGAGAGCAGCTGAGCTGATTCTACTTATTGTCCATGCGGCTTAAAGCCAGGCATGGTTCAGAAGGCTCAAACTCTTGGCCCTTGAGAGTAAATCCCAACTTCTGAGATGCATCTTCACTGTTGTGTTTCATGCTTTATGGACTGAAGTGCCTGTCAGAATTTCTTGTGAGCTGTGGGGATGAGATGATGTTCTCCACCTCACTTCAGCATGCTGGCAAGGCACTAAAAATGCTGACTGGCTCAATTTCATTTTGCTTGTGCTGTGCTGGTATCTCACCCCAGGTGAAATCAGAGCCCCCGTTTATTTTTCTGTATGTACCTACAGTGAGCAGTGGTTTGGCCTGCAGAAAAAAAATTATGTGGGTAGCCAAGACAGAGGGCAAGAAACAAAAATATGTGCCATTTTCTGTAGGGAATTTAAGGTAGAGAGAGAAGAGGAGCAGCCTTCTCTAGGGAGCTTGCTAGAAGCCCTAGCAATGACTTTGAAGCGACTCTGGATGTCGGTGGCAGTGCAAGGAAGCAAGTGTGATGTTCCTGGGTGGAGGTCTGTGACTCTTCCCTTGGCTGGGGGCAAGATAAAAATCAAATTTAATTTTCTGAACAGCACAGGCTTACTTTTGAGACAATTATTTATTATTATATACTCTGGTACTACTTCTGCATTGTCAGCACTAAAGTTCCCAGACTTTTGATGCAGGATTCCAATGCCCTGTTGCTGCTTGGAGGGCTGGCGAGCTCCGATGGGAGCATGTGGAACTGGAGGCGATGCTCAATGAAAGAGGCGAATGGCACAATTTCAGGATGTCATTTGTAATTATGCTTGTAATCGTTACCTTGCTCTGAAAGACTTTGAAAGTGTGGACATATGGACTCCCTCAGCATTAAGTTGTTTTCAAGAGGCATATTGTGAGTGGGTGAGTGGTTGATAGGACAGAAATAAGGAAACCAGAATTCTCCCAAATGGTGAATCACTTTTGGTTCTCCCGTTAACAGAAAGTCTCCCTTTCAAGGTGACTTTATTAATTGGGCCCTTTATCATCTGTTACATCACAAGGGAAAGTGAAAAGATATCAGCAATTGTGTGTGGCCCTGGCTACAGAAGAAACAGACAGCTACCATCTGCAAAACTGAGCACTTTCCATCAAAAGTTAATTAAATTAGCCCAGATTCCATAAGTAATACAGCTAGATCTCCCTGGTACCTCCCAAGAGAAGCACGTTCTAAGTCAAGTGCACCCGGAGACCATATTTAGAAATGAGGCAATTATTAGTTTAATTCAGTCATCAAATTAATTTTACAGAAGCAGAAAATGCCAACCACTGGTGGCAGTGGTGTGTAGCAGACAGCCTGCGCTGGCTCCAGCGGGACTGTGGTGGAGGCAGCGAGAGGACAGACAGACAGACTGACCACACTGTCTGACCCCTGGCGGTGTGCAGACCACCCTTAGCTAGAAGCAGCCTATTAGTCTGTTCTCTCCATGCTTTCCTAGATGGAGTCTTTCTTCTGCCCTCAGCACAACAGCATCAACAGGCCATAAAGGCACCAGCCACAACAGCTTCCTTCAGCTGCTGCGTTGCGTGAGCTCCGGAGAGCACGGGGAGGTTAAGACCTGGAACTGGCCAGGGCGCCCAGACAACAACTTGCTCATCAGCCACTGAAGAGAAGTAGTCGTGACACCTAAATTAGAGTCTGATAGTAGATAGTTTGACTGCAGCCCAAAGCACCGCTATGAAATGCATTAAGTGACCTGTCACATGCAGTTTGCTGTTTTGCTCATCCTCTGCCCTGGAGACAACTGTGTGCACAATGAGTTATTTGTAGCGGTAGGAATCTTTTAAATAACCATACACTCCTCTGTCTGCTGCAGAAAGCAATCTGAGATGTGGAGATAGTTGCAGCAGAGAGTGTAGTGATGGTCCTTTAATCACACAAAAGCTGTTTTACTTCATGGGCTCTGACCCGTTCCTGAGAAGACACTGTCTTCTCTGCCTAACACAACAAAATAAATGTGCTTTCCGTAAAGCCTGTTGGCTGTTCCACCAAAACCAATGTGCCTGCTAATGTGCTTACAGATGGTGCAGGCTTGCATGTGCCTTGGTCTTTAACCACTTGCTTGCCAGAACTCCTGAAAAAGCCGTACATGTGTGAGGTGTGCTTGCTTGTTTGTTTTTGAAAGTTTGTTCACTCTAGAACTCAAATATGACTTTAAAACACAATCATGGATGCTTTATTGACCCCAGTAGGGTATCTCTCTTTCTGCAAAACAGTGGCAGTCTGACAGGTGCAAAAAGTACCGGTATAGGTAAAGGATATTTGCTAATTATTTAAAATAAATATAAATATTTTAGCCCAAAAATTACTAGAATAAGGGGAGGCCATGCTCCCTGCAATCGTCAAACTTACTCTAGTGCTGAGAGGTTTTCTTCCAGCCAAAGTATCCCTGGGTTTACTAGTTAGTCTGTTAGAGACAACCTGTACAGTCATCCTTGGAGACTTTTTGATAGTTACAGAAACACATGTATGCAAACCTTTTCCTTTTATTATTTTGCTGGCTTGCTCTACATCTCGCTCTTTTATAGGAATCAGAACTGGGTTTAAATATTTCCATCTCAGTATCCATATCGACTGTGCTGCCTTCCTGAGAAGATGCCTTTTCTAGGCTCTTTGGGGGTGCTTGCGTTTCCTTGCACCAGCGGATGTGCTTGTTCCATCTATACTCAGCCTGTCCTAATCCTGACTGATTTCTTGATTTCCTTTACCTGCTGATGGACGGTCTCTATTCAAAGCCTAAATTTTTCACAGTTGCTTTCCAGAAGGCATTTTGCTTTCTGCCTAGCACTTGCAGCTATATTTTAGCATTGATGTTATGTTCAAGCACTAGTTATATTCTGTTTCAATCTGTCCAGTGTTGATTCCGTGCCCCCAAGTGATTTCTTTGACTGAACTTCACTCTCCTTATATTTATGCCTGTATGCAGGTTTCTCTGTGTGGTATGACTGGTGGATTACCTTCTTGAAATGTTTTCTGCTGCGATGGTATTTCTTGATATCCAGGCTCCAAGGATTAGACACATATGTGTAGCCACGCCTGACTTGCTATTTTTGTCAGGCTGTTCACCTTGTTTGTAGCTACTTGGGGGAATGGCACAGTAACTCCATGTCATCAGCCAACTCTAGGACTTGTAGGTGTCTGTTGGACTTCCCTAGGGTGCTGTGGCACCTCTCTGGGTTCTCTTTCTTTCTCCTGTCTCTGACAGTGCAAATGAGCAATGTAGGTCCAAGCAGAAAAACTGTGTTGGCCATTCACTCTTAGGGTGTACTTCACATCTGAAGACTTAGGTGTGCTTTGGGGCAGGGAAGAAACCTTAAACCTTATTTACCTTAAGAAGAAGGTCTAAATAATCCTGCCAAGGCACAAAAATAAATTAGGGCAGGGAAGAAACCGTCAACCTTTTCATATTAATGTTATGGTAGGTTTTGGGCAATAAACTGATGGTTACAAGAAAATTATTTAATAAGCAGTCAGAATTCTTTATTGCAGGGAATCTTAGGCAGCATGCAAGCCCTCAAAGTTGGGTGTAATTGGGTGACTCTAGGTATTGCCTTGGTTTTCTGTCTGGGATGGATTATGCTCTTTTTGTGACGACAATATCTGCTTTAAGAAACAATGCCACCTGAATCTGTTTTCCCAGATTCAAACTGACATCTGACAGTTAAGGGGTTTTTCTTTTGCTGGTACACATGGACACTTCAGACAAAGTAACTTGAGATCTTTGGGTGATGGACAAAAACAAACTTCTCTTGTTTTGGGTATTTTTTTATTGGTTGAAGTAAAAGAAACCCAACACTATAGGCTTTCCTTCACTGTTTCATGCATTAGAGAAAGTCTTGGATCCAGACCTGTATTCAGAGATGTGATACCACGACCTTAGTGCGTTTGAAACTTTGAGTTGGGTAACATTTCCTGTCCAGCACCTCGATCCAGGCTTGAAATGAAATAAGATGGGAGGGAGCCCTTGGACATAAATATTCAGTGCTCTTTGTGGGGCATTTAGCCATCCACATGATTGCCGTTAATGGTAATGATGGTTGTGAATCTGCATTCTCATGCATCGGGTTGCACAATTATCCCTTTGGTGCTATTGGAGCATCTCTTGACGTTTCATCTTCACTTCTTGCCATCAGCCAGAGCACCTGCCTCTCCTCCAGTGCCCCCCATGGGACCTGCTTCACCACTCTCTTGTAACAGGTCTCATTAACTGGGATATTTCATTGGTATTTACCTTAAGAAGAAGGTCTAAATAATCCTGCCAAGGCACGATAATAAAAACTGGAAGGGACAATAAAAGATAACTGTAAAAGAGCTTCTGCTTCTCTGGTACCAAATACACAGAGCAAAGCCCTGTCAAATTCTCTCACAACCTCCGCATGGGTCTTACCTGACCACTTCTGTATCTGCAGGAACAGTTTCTGCTGATAATTTAGTTACCCATGTACAATTTGGTCACTTCAGCAGCAGGAACTGCTGGGAACTGCCAGGCTTTCCACCCTGGGGTTTAATCTGTCTTCTGAGGTGACAGAGTGGTGTCCATCAATTGACCTGTTCACAGCAGGAGCTGCCTAGGGGCATCCCTAGTGAAAGATGTCCCTGCCTACAGCAGGGGCTATGGACTAGATGATCTTTAAAGGTCCCTTCCAACCCAAACCATTTTGTGATCTCCAGCACTGTCCAAAATTCCCATACTTGTAGCAGTTGGTGGCTTTGTTGTGAAGTGGTCCATTGCCTCAAGGTTGCTCCATTGCATCTGGGGAGTTTCTGGGCAACCCAGGGCAGTGACGACTGCGTGCACACAGACACTTAGTTATGTCACTGTTGCTGATTCTTCTAGGTGTGCTTGAACAGTGCTGAAAGATTACACGTTTGTGCTGAATCCAGAGCTTGGACCACAGGCACAATCCAATTTAGCCTTTGAGTTTCTGTTTTGTTACAGGTATGTCCTTCAGTTTGGCTCTAGATGTGATATGAGAGAGCGTCTCTGTAGGAAACTATGGCAGTGGGAAGGAACTTTTGCTTTTGGGATGTCCAGGCCAGCTTCATGCTGGCTATGCTCCGCTTCACTGCATTGGGGCTAAACCATCTTTGGTGCAATCTGCTAAACCTGTTGGTGGTACACCATGAAGGGATCTGACCCCAGCTGCAGTTTTCTTGCCCACTTAAGCGTGTTTACTTAGCTTTGCCAAAAAGATGGTGCGTGAAAATTGCTTTTATTACCCGAAAAAGAAATTTGTAATAAAACCTGTCTCCTTGGGTGCACTAATTCTATTTTACCAAGAAAGAACATATTGTTTTAATTAATCATATGAAAGCAAAATTAGCATGATTATGTGAAAGGTGCTGTAAATCATTCTGATCCACATCATTGAACAAAGAGCACTTAGTTATTCCAGAGTTGTTAAAGATTTTATCTACCCAAGTGAAAATTCAATTAGCACAAACCAGTCTCATATAAAACTAAGGATTCTGACTGCAGGAAAAACTTTGTGTGTGAATACTACCTTGTGCCAGTTTGATAAATTACTGTAATTAACTGTATCCCACGCAAGCTAAACAAAATTTACAGAAATGTTGTTGTACAAAAGGAATATCTTCGCTCTTGTTCTTAGGTAGAAATTTGAACAGTCTCCATAATATTGTTCTGAACATCCTATTCTACATCAAGATAAAAAAAAATATTGCCAACAAATGCAGACAGCTCTGAAACTCATTGTTTTGGGTTTTTTTTCCCCCTCCTGCTGCATTAGAAACAGGCACTGCACTTAACATGTTTCAATTAAGCAACTTGAATTCAATTAGTTAACCCAAGACATTAGTAGCAATAGGCAAACTAAGAAAGAAATGAGATTGCTTAGAAAAAGAGCTGTGTTCCTATTCCTGGTCTAGCAGGGAGACTTCCAGAGGTGCTAAAGAAAGGGCCAGAAATGGTGGGTACGGGAAGTTATGCCAGAATACATCATCTTAATGGAAAAACAACTATACAAATGAATAGGTTTGTTCTTGGAAGTGTCTTTCCTCACTTGTTAATTATATTTGTCAGCTTTTGGCTGAATTCTCCTCCTGTAAGGAAAAACTGCTGTCAGTGTCTGCAAGGTCAGGCTATTTGCTAGCACGTGGATGTGGTGACATATTGATACAGTTCCCTGGTTTGAGGCTGGTTTCTGTTACTCGCATCCTGTGCTGCTCTTTGTTTGTCTTGCAAAACACCTTATTAAGCAAATAGTAGCAGCCTGTTCTAGTGAGAGTAGTCAAGTAGAGTTGAAGCAGCAATTTTAATATTCCAGGGAGGGTTTTCTGACTTCTGTGTAGATGGGGTTAGGCAGAATATGCAGTGTCCCATAGCCAGATGTAACCATGTTTGGGGAAGATTATCATTATTATCCCCAAAGATTCTACCCTGGGCAAACCCGAAAGATATTGTAGAATAGTCTACTATGTTTGGACTGGACCATGTGTACCAAGGAAGGCAGTCTTTCAGGTTCTTGAATGTAATTGCTACATGTTCGTGTTGCAAATGTGGTTGTTCAAGGTGTGATCAGGTAGTGTCTGGTGTTCTTTCTTCATCTTGTCTTGGGAAGTCTTTCCCACAAAGACATGGGAAAAACCATGATAAAATTGTGCAATCTGAAGGAAGAAAGGCAGAATCAAAACCTCACCTTTCTTTGGATGCTTGGGTGTGAAATGTGTCCTCTCTCTTGTTTCAGTGGTTTGCTTTGGTTGGATTTTTGGGGTAGTTTTAACTTCCTTTCAAATTTAACTTAATTGTCCAAATTTGGATCTGGAGATAGCTCTGTGTGCCAAAAGTGACACGTATTAAGGGCCTTGGCCTGTGCAGCAGTACCACACCAGGCTGTCTGACTTACAGGGTCTCTCTTGCTTTTTGGAGTGAAAGCAAAAAAAGCTGAATGCAAGTAAGCCTTGGATTGTAAAATGGACTGGTGTGTGTCCCTGGACTCCTAACCCTGCAACTAAACCTTATGGCAGGTAACATACATCCTGGCGTGTATGTTAATCAAAAGAGTAAGCTCTCTGGATAAGCACCCTGTGCACCATACCCATTGTACTGATCCCCCCCACATTTGATTCGGAGGGGAAGAAAACCTTATGAACTGCAGAATTGCTGGCACTGCTTTCTGTAGCACCTGAAAGTGTCTTGGACATCTCCCAGACATGTAATGACCTGGTCTGATTACAGCTCAAGCGCTGGTAGTCCTGGGGTCAGATCCTGGGCTGGAATAAATGAGCATTGCTCTGATTACAGTCAAAGACTCTGCCAGTCGGCATCGGCTGAGGAGCTGGCTTCTGTGTTTTAAGGGAAAATGTGGGCAAATGTAACTGGTAGCAAATAGGATACAAATGGCTGTAGACTTAGGCAAGGCAAGTAAAAGTGTGGCAGGGGGAGTGAGGGGGGGAGGATGATAGCAAACGCTTGAAGCAGCTGTCACTGCAGTTTGGGTTATTTAAGTGAAAACATTTACCTGCAGCACGAGTGAAGGATCTGTCTGTGCAGCTACAGCTGAAGTTACGTTTAAGCTCGTTTCTTTGGAGGTGAACAGGGAGGGAATTCCTTTCCCTATTTACACCCCCCCCCCCAAAAAAAAAACCCAAAACAAAACAAACAAAAAACCCCCCAAAAAACCCCACAACCCCAAAACCGCCTCACCAAAACCCAAAAAAAACCACAAATGAGCAAACCTTCATGCTGGCAAGGGGCTCGTTGGGATGTAACTGCTACATCCCCTGTACAACCGCCCCCGACCCGCAGCAGCTCTGCATCTCTTTCCAGAGCAAATTGTTGTTTCTCAGCAGCTCGCTTTCCCTGCCAGTTTAATTTCAAGTCTGTTGGATTTCAGGCTTCCTCCTCTTAATCCCCACTTATTTCTTTAAACAGAAATGGTCAACCATTTTGGGACAAGGTGGATTAGTGGGAGTGTTGTGTGTGTTGGCAGTGAGTGATCTGTCGGTGCGGGAAAACCCACAGCGTGTTTTCTCCTGGTGCCAGATTAGCTCCACTGTCCCCTGCCGAGTGAGGAAATTGGTCATTGCTAATGCTGTTTAATTTTGTTTCTCTGAGATGGGCTGTGGCTGCCTTAGGTCCATGCAGCTTGGCTATACTCGGTTTGTCACTCGTAAGCCTCTGTGCCTTTCAATAGCAGGACGATGGGGTGATGCTTTTACAGAGCTGAAGTGGGTCAGTTGTGGGGATTTTTTTTACCCTTTTCAGATATCAGCCTGCGTTCCTTGCTAAGACAAAAGTTCATTTTATCTGAGTAAGACTTGCTAGATTGAGTACCTAATCTGTTCTCCTTTTGCTTCTTGCTTAAAGCCCAAAGGGGTTCCTTATGAAATAGGTGATTGTGCAACCACCTGCCTTACCCATCCCAGGCTTAGGGCAAAGTTTGGGAGCATGATTTTGTTGATTGCTCCTTTAATGAAATCTGTTCCCTTTGCTGACTTCCGAGTGGATATACTGCCTACTCTCTAAATAACAAGAGGTAGGACTAGCAATTTGCTGGCTTTTGTGTGGATGAGACATGCAGAATATTTCTTTGGAAATAGAAAGGCTGCAGCAAGAAGCAGCCAGTCCTGTTACTTTTTTGCTCCAGCTCAAGGTGTTGCAAGTAAATTACTGAAAAGGTTGTTGAGCAAACATCTGTGTGTGTGCCTGCGTGTTCACACACGTGTGTGGGTAGCAGTGGGTGCCAGCAGCTACTCCCAATGCGTGTTGCCTCCACGGCTGGTTGCTGGTTTGCCACAGGACGAGAAACTTACTGCTGTGACCGAGTCACCCCTGTAATACTGGTGGTCAAGGTCTGGGTGCTTGTGCTCAAACCTGGCTGTCCTCCTTGTTAATTGAAAAGCAATGCCAATGGGTGCCACGGCTGCCCTCCCAGCTTTTGCACTGATTTGGAAGTCAGTTGTGTATTGAGTAGTTTGTTCATCCTTTCCTCTTTGCCCCGCCTTACATTTTCTTGGTCTGTTTTCTGAACAAATATTAACTCGTATAATTTTACTGGCTGTCAAGCTGTGGTGGAGTTTATTTGGCTAGTCACTTTTTGTTTCGCAAAATTAATTAGATAAGGATAGATTTAAGTGACTGTGGAAGTCAGGAATGAAACATTACGTTCTCATTAGCCGGAATAATACAGTTGCTCTGCTGTAATCTGCAGAATCTCCGCAGAGTCAACGAGATGGACACGAGCGAGAGGAGAGGAAGTTTTGCAGTGACATCTTGCCAAGAGGGGTGGTGTTGGGATGGTCGCTTGTCATCAATATGCTGCATTTGGAAAGGGCATCCTTCTTGGTCAGAGCTGTGGAGCGTGACCAGGAGGCTGTTCCAGGCTTTCAGGAGCAGAGTCAGCGCTTTTGGTGCATCTCCAAGACACTTACCTGTCCTCCTCCTCCCATCACTAAAGGGTTCCCTTCCCCACACTGTCACTGCAGACTTCCCACTGGGGAAGGCAAAAACTGTTCCTTCCTTTAGAAATAAAGAAGAATAGAGGGGAAAGGAAAAGGAAGAGGTGATAGAGAAAATCAGACGAGACAGAAGAACTAACCCCAGTCTACATAGCGAAGTGGGACTGGGTCTGTCCCAGTGTTCAGGTTGGTGTGTTCAGGCATGTGTGATTTGAGCACTTCAAGCTGCTTTTTTTGTCATCACAAATGCTACCATGATAAAAATAATAAGGCTTTCTGTTGGGATGAATAGAGAGCCAAATTTTCTGTTAGAGTAAGGTAGGATTTCAATGTTGTGCTAGGTTTAATAGCCTAAAAAATAGGTTCTGAGGACACCACTTTTACCCATTTAGAGTTCATACCTCCATGTGAAAATGACTGTCATGGAGGCTAAATGTAAATCTTATATCTGGGAGGATGGAGCTCTGTTTCTGCAGAGAGGATGAGCTGTCGTGAATGTCGAGCTGCAGCCCACAAGCAGAAAGGTGATCGAATTCCTGGGAGACAAACAGCTGGAGCTGTACTGACATACGGCTGGGGGCGCGGATCTGGGGCTGGATGAGTCCCTTCTATAAATAAATGCTGAGGAATACAGCACACGGGATGCAAAGGACAGAAAACAATGCCAAGGACAAAAATGCACAACTAGGGAATATGCTGAGAGAGTGGAATGAATCATACAGTGAAAATGAAACCAGAACGGGGGAAGGTTCTGGGGTTACAGCAAATAATGATGCACCTCTCCTGTAGAGAGCCCCGAATGAAAGGCACTTGGTGAAAGCGCTTTATAAGCTGTACGCTGGATTGAATTCCCACTGAGGCCCATGGAGTTGCTCCCATTTATTTATTTATTTATTTTTTAATGAGTTGATCTGGGCCTCGTGGGCCATGTTTTGATCCCTTGTGCTTTGTGGATGTTTTCTTACTCTACTGGGCAAATACATCAATTGGTTTCTGTTGGACTGTTTGAGCATGAAGACTGTTAATTGTGTGTTGGGATATCCCTGTTGTTGTTTAGGATAGTAAATTGTCACAGAATCAAGACCCTCTTTACCTACCAGAGTTTTAAAAAGGATTTCTGTTACCAACACAGATAACGTCCTGGTGCAACGCTGGGTAGGGCTGTAGATGAGGGAATAAAACTTTAAGGAAAGATGGAGAGCTGAGAAAATGAACTTATTTGCAAACGTGGGGAGAACTCAACAGATGTTTTTAGCTGAGAAATCAAGGCTGGTGGGGCACACTTGTCAAAGCAAGACTCCCCAACCTTTTGCTTCAAAGCAGCATAAGAAATTCACCCACTTTAATGTTACTTACGTCGTGTGTCCAATTCCTTTATCTGCTAATGATACCAAGCAATTAGCTTTTCAAATACTTGTAGCTGACTCAAAAATATTTATATTTTTTTAGCCTTGAAATGGAAAAGGCCATTTTGCCCTCATGTCTTAAAAAATGCCAGACATTCAGCTGACAGTAGTAGGAATCTGAGGCAGCAGAATGCTGCTGGTGGAGACCACTCAGGGGTTAGGTTTGGACCCCCATCTCCAAAGCACTGCTTGATCTTTAACCCTTGCAGGTTGGTGGTTTGTTTTGGTTTGGTTTTTTTGTTGTTGTTTTGCACCAGACATTGCGGTTAGGGTAGTGCCAGGACACTGACACCTCTTTGGGTTTTCCTTCTTTCCCTCTAAATTACTAACCCCAACTATCTCTGTTTGGTTTAAAGTTTACTGTGACCATGCACTACGTAATTGCAGATCTGAGTGTAAATCGGGGAAAGGCACCTGGGGCTTGAGTTTTATTGTCAATAAATAATCAGGAGAAGCTGGGAGCTGCAGTGCAGTGAGGAGTATCTGTGGGCTAAGGAGGCAGGACACTAAAAGTGCAGTGAAGCAGGAGAGTGGAGAAAAAATAACTAACTAATGCTTATTGACTAAAACTATTCTGCTCTTGATCTGTGGGAATTAGGTTTAGAAAGAATTAGATTTAGAAGAGAGTCGAGCAAGCTGATTTGGTGACATGGATTTTGGTGTAGCATTGAGGCTGCTGGTGTTTGCAGAAGCACAGACACCAAGGTCATGTCTTTGAACTACACGTGTTTTTGATGGGAATAAAAATGAAAGACGTTCTTGGTGTCTTTGAACTGGTATCAAAAACAAGAACTAGAGGTCTGTCCTGGTTTCAGCTGGGTTAGAGTTACTTTTCTTCCTAGTAGCTGGCATAGTGCTGTGTTTTGGATTTAGTATGAGAAGAATGCTGATAACACACTGATGGTTTAGTTGTTGCTAGGTAGTGCTTAGGCTAGTCAAGGACTTTCTTTTTCAGCTTCCCATGCTCTGCCAGGTGCACAAGAAGCTGGGAGGGGGCACAGCCAAGATAGTTGATACAAATTGACCAAAGGGCTATTCCATACCATATGACGTCATGCTCAGTATATAAACCGAGGGGAGTTAGCCGGGAGGCAGCGATCGCTGCTCGGGGACTGGCTGGGTGTCGGTCGGCAGGTGGTGAGCAGTTGCATCACTTGTTTTCTTTTCCCTGGGTTTTGTTTGTCTCTCTCGTTCTCCTTTTCATTACAATTATTATTGTTATCATTATTATTACTATTATTATTATTATTATTATTTTATTTCAATTATTAAACTGTTCTTATCTCAACCCGTGGGTTTTCTTACTCTTGCCCTTCCAATTCTCTCCCCCATCCCACCGGTGGTGGGGGGGGTGAGCGAGCGGCTGCATGGTGCTTAGTTGCTGACTGGGGCTAAACCACGACAAGGTCACAAAGTGACAGTGAAGGAATGGATGCACCCGAAATATTCATGACAAAAATTTCTTCAGCTGGACAGAGATTGGTGCTGTGCAAGAAATTGGCTGCATAGAAATACCCTTCAAGAAAATGCTCCGAGGGAGCAGAGCGGGTTTGTGTTAGGACAACAGTACTGCAGCATGTAAATTAAATCATAGAATCATAGAATGCTTTGGGTTGGAATCTTGCATTGTGTTTGGAGTGATGGTCAGGCTGGTGTCCTAAAGGTCTGCTGTGGAGAGCAGCAGCAGCTGTGTCACTGGAAGACACCAAAAGAGGACATGGGACCAGAGAGGCTACTTCCATACTGTTGGCAGGGGATGGATGCTCCTCTTCCACACAGCTGGCATAGCAGAGCGGACTGGTGAGTTGGTGGGTGAGGTGAGAGAGGTGTTGGGAGATGTGTTAGAAGTGTAGTACTTGTTTCTGTCTTCCCCCTACTCTTTTGCGATTTGTCCTGGAGTTTTCACCCTTGCAAACATCTCGGGTCCCTGCAGTATAGCTGCTTGGTATGCCAGCATCCCTCTGTGCTGTGAGACATGACGGGCATATGTCCAGCTGTATGAGGGAGACCAAAGGTTCCCAGCATGGGGCTGTGGCTGGGAATGTGCCCTCTATCAGGAGCCCTTCCAGTATGGGGCTCTGCTGTGGCTTCTTGTTTGTTGGGGGATGTAACGAGTCTGCAGCAGGGGGGCCTGGAGAAAAGAGACCGCCTGAGATAAAGGCGTTGCAAGGAGGACGTCTGAGGTGGGGAAGACTGAGCCACATGTCTTGAAACAGTTTATAGAAGTCAAGTGTCTAAAATGCCCAACATTTTTTCCCTACTCTGGGCAGCAGCACAGTTCATGGCTGCAACAGGACCCCTGCTGAGACCACTGGCTGTTCCATCCAGCCCTGGCTATGGCTCTTCCCTTCCCGAGTGTTGGGCTCTGCTTCAGCTGAGCTTCCTCTGAACTTAGCTGAGTTTAAGGAAAAAGTTTGCATTGACTGTGGGTCTGTTGCTGCTTTATTCACACTTATTGACCTTTCCTGGCCGCTTCCTCACCTTTCCCTGTTAGGTCTTCCTCCTGTCTGTGATTCTGTCCACGTTATCCATCCATCTAGGAGGAGTGTCGTTAGAAAGGGCTGTCACTCTTGATGATTGACAAAAGGAAGGGCGTTTGTCCTTTTGTCTATCAGTGTGATAAGCAAATCCAGTGCCAGTCATTTGCATGCAGAGAGGACCGTTTCATTAAGAATTTCATTAAGATGGTAATGTTTAATGTTTCCTGGAAAAAATGAGGTTTTGGGTTGTTCAATTATATAATTAAAGTCAGAGAATTAGGGAAGATTGCAAGCTGCTTGCATAATGTGGGCAAGTTTAATGGTAAAACTTGTAAATAAGTTCAGAGGAAATGAGGTTTCTTTATGTTACTTGCCTTGAATGGAGTTTGTCTCCTGTAAGGGTGAGGGATATGGAAGAGGGCAGATGGGGAGTTAACAGGCTTTGACAGAGGAATGTATTAGCAGACAGATCTCATTTTTTTTTTTCCTCTGAGTTTGAGCAACAGGAGAAAGGTGACCTGGTAAAATGCAGAAAGCTCTGCCAGACAGCCAGGCTCAGCCAGCCTGCTGTGTGAGCCGTGCCCGTGGGCTCTCTGGAAATCGTGCCTTGCAGAGGCTGAGATTTAAGAACACTTCTTCCACTTTACTTAGCACAGCACTAGGTTACGATGGCATTGGCCTAGTATTTTGCAAACTTGCATTAATTTGTTTCCTGTGATGTTATATCTCTGTTCCCACCACGAGTGGGGTTGAAATGCCGCACATATGTTGTGCGAGAACTGTCTGCCTGCTTTGTGTGTGTGCGTGCAAGGGAGGAGCATCCAATGCTGGCCTGAGTGAAGCCCAAGAGCACATACGTAACTGGGCTTGTAAAGTGGAGTCAAGGTATGCGAGATGTGTACACATGTATATGGATGCATATATGGACATATCTACATACATACACAACATACGTATATGTATGTATATCTAAGAACAACAAATCCAAACACTAGCATTAATTCCTTAAGCTAACAGAATATGCCCTATCTGCTTTGCTATAGAATAGGTTTCCTTCAGGTCTAAACTTAAGGTAGTGGGAATGGTTTAAGAGGGATCCTTTCCTCTACAGGGGACAAACCCTTAATGATAACTGTGCCCCATCAACGCAGTTTCCACCGCAGCAGGCTGAAGTCCTTCTGTCTCCCCAGTTTGCCCAAATCCTACCTGGTAGGAGGGGCTCTCCCAGTCACACCTTGGGTTTCCCAGAGCACTAGAGGAGCTGAACCTGGAGTTTATTAGCATCCAGATGGCTCATTAGACTCCCTGACTCCTGTCCTGCACCAACACTAGTTATCCTTCAAGTGGGGCATCTGACAGGGAGCTGCTGAGGGTTACCAGCTCCATGTAGTTATTCCAGAAGCTCTCCGGATCTTTTCATAGCATCCTTTAAATGACAGTCCTGAAAAGGGACACAAAAAGGGAATTTATTAGGGAGAATTCCCAAAAGAAGCTCAGGCAGTATAACACCTTAAAAAGGAAATGGTGACCTGACAACACTGCAACAATAAGTCATGTATTATGTGCTTCTCCTTTTAGTGCTTTATATAGCTTATTTTAAGGAGATGACCATTTTGGATGCACCATTATTCTTTATAAGGAAGATCTGTATTTGAGTGATTTGAGAATAACAACTGTTTCCTCCTTATTTCTTTTCCATTTTTCACAGTGTTCCAGTTCACTTCATTGTGGGCTTTTATTTTGTTTAATTTGTGACTTTTGAAAGCCGGCCAGCATATTAATATTTCATATGGAAAATCATTTATACAGATTAATTATTCAATACACTTTTCCTTATCCAGCTTGTGAAAGATCCACAAAAATTTTCTTAAATCCCATCGGCTTTCCCCCTCAACGTATATTTTGCAGCCACACCTTGGATTGTGAGATAGTTTGGAGTATGTGGTGATGCTACATTTTTGGATGTGAGATTAGGCTGTGTATTGGCTAGTGCTAATAGTTTTGGTGGCAGGGTCCCTTTAGCCCCCTAGTAATCCTGTGCCTCAGTATCTATTCCCTGTTCTTGCAGATGAAGACTTCTGATTTGTTTTTTTTTTTTTCTTCCCCCAAACCTCTGTGCATTCAGCAAATCTTTTCAGCACATTGACAAGAATGATGCATAGGTCTTTCATTATTATTTATCTGTAATGTATTATGAGTCAATGAATCGCATATTTGCCTTCTGCCTGATAAATACTTGACTGCAGGGAGAAATATACCCAGTCATTAGTAGTCAAAGAATGGTAAGTCCTATGAGTTTACTACTGGGTCAATAAAAATGTGTCTAGGTATTATGCTGGACAAAAGGGGATTACTGGGTTATTGAATGGGAGGTGAGTGATTATCGATTGAAGTATTTGTGTTTTGAAATAGCTTTGAATAAAAACGTACCGTGCATGTTGTCCCTTGCCAAACTTTTGGGTTGTCTCTGTGATAATACAAATAATCCTCCTGTGTTGCCTATTAATAGTGATGTTATTCACCTGTTAAGTTTTGTACTGGAGCCTGCCCATAGTATTTCAGACTTGATTTGTTGGCTCTGAGTTCTTCCCAATGAAACTGTGCAAATACTGGGATTCAAAATGTGCCCTGTGGATTTGCCCATGACCTGTAGGACCAGTGAGGGCCAGCCCTTGCCCTACAGCTCAGTCTGGCAATAACACCGTGATCTGGAGAACCTCTCTGCTTTAGCACCACCCTTCATTTAACATTTCCATATTTACTGTCATCATAGTATTGAGAAGAGTGGGAACGTATTTTGCTTCCCAAATTCCCCGAAGGAGTTGGCTCTGTTACTGCAAAGTAGTCGAGAACGCTGCATAGGTGGGGAAGATTGATGAGCAGTAAGTAAAATATTTAAAGGCATGTGTAAGACAAGCTTTGCATGGTATCCATTTATCATCTTGAGTGGATTTCATCTCCAAGCTGAGTTCAGACTTTTAAAGGAGAAAACAAGAGCTTTTGCTCTTGGAGCTGCAGCTTTAGAGAACCTCAAGGAGCAGCAGCCACTGCAAAATTAGTCTATCTACGGATCTTCACTGAACCGTTAGTCACTACACATTTATTGCTGCAAAGGCTTGGTTGCTGCTGATGGCAAGAGGGACACAATCAGACATTTCAACAGTGTAATTATTCTGGTGTGGAGGCGACAAAGTTGTTCCAAGGTCATGTTGTCACATCAGAGCAGGCTGTTTCCTGCATCTCATTTTTATGCCCACACAGAGAGACACTTTTCTGGCTGATGTTTATAGAGAAGTCCTACAGTCATTTTAATTATGCACAACATACTGATGCCTGCTTCACTGGTCATAATTGCAGCTCTGACCTGTTTTATTTTGTGATTTAGATGCCTTCTCTTAAGCATTGCTCTGAGGTATGATTTATAGTGGCAGGTACTGGAAGTGAGGAGACAGCCATTGATAACACAACGTCAGCTGGTGGAGGCTGAAACGTGCTGTGGGCTGTCACTGAAGGGCTCCTACATGTTCTTGAGGAAAGTGTTGCCAAGTTTCAAACAACTGGGAGGGGAGAGACCAGGACCGGCCTGTCCCATCCTGCCCAGATGACCTGTCTTGTCCTTCCCCTTCAACTTCGTTTCCCCTCCTAGCACTTCCCAGCATGAAAAGTCTACAGCCAAAACCTTCACACTCTGTCTATTCCTTCTGAAAGTGAACTTTTTTTTTTTCTTTGATCTGAGTGATCGGTCATGCAAAGGCAGGTCCAGGAGCAATGTGAATGCTCTTCCATAGGCAGCCTTCTGCATCATGGTGTCCAAGAAAAGCATTCCAGCACTACTACAGTGTCCCTTCTTTTTGTCACATTAAAGATTCACTGACCAGAGAAATCAATTTCTTTTAAAATAAGGAAATGTGGGAATGTGGCATCTCACAAGCAGCAGCGCTGCCAGGGTGCGTAACATAGCAAAAGCACTCCCAGGGAGTGTCTAGGAAGACTTAATTTTTTAAATCCCTCATCATGTTGTTACGCCACTCATTCATTTACCAGCAAAGGTGTCAGAAGACAAGTCCCATGGGCCTTCTGCAGTGCTTGGCAACAGAACATTGGTCACCTAATGCTTTTAAGTGGTTATCCAGAGCAGGAAGGGCATGAGTGTTTGGGAGAGAAGATGGCCCATTTCTATCTCTCAGAAGTCTTCCTCAGATGGAAGCTTTGCTAGCAGGGATTTCTGCTGATGGAAGAAAGTCCTTTGGAGAGTTGCTCTTCCATGGAGCGCTCTCTGCAGAGCCCTGTTTTGGTCACTTTAGCCCCGTTAACAAGTGAGGGCTTGCATCTGCCCTTTCATTGCAGGAAAGCCCTACCGTGTTGTTATGGTTTAGCCCCAGCCAGCAACCAAGCACAGTGCAGCCGCTTGGTCACCCCCCCGGTGGGATGGGGGAGAGAATCGGAAGGGTAAAAGTGAGAAAACTCATGGGTTGAGATAAAGACAGTTTAACAGGTAAAGCAAAAGCCGCGCACGCGAGCAAAGCAAACCAAGGAATTCATCCACTACTTCCCATGGGCAGGCAGGTGCTCAGCCATCTCCAGGAAAGCAGGGCTCCATCACGCGTAACGGTGACTTGGGAGGACAAATGCCATCACTCTGAACGTCCCCCCCTTCCTTCTTCTTCCCCCAGCTTTATATGCGAGCAAGACGTCATATGGTATGGGATATCCCTTGGGTCAGTTGGGGTCAGCTGTCCCGGCTGTGTCCCCTCCCAGCTTCTTGTGCACCCCCAGCCTGCTCGCTGGTGGGGTGGGGTGAGAAACAGAAAAGGCCTTGACTCTATGTAAGCGCTGCTCAGCAGTAACTAAAACATCCCTGTGTTATCAACACTGTCTCCAGCACAAATCCAAAACATAGCCCCATGCTAGCTACTGTGACGAAAATTAACTCTACCCCAGCCAAAACCAGCACACATGTTCAAATCCACTATAACCAGCGCATCAGGACATGGCCTGTCTGCACACAGCTCACAAGAACCACCACAGGGTCTGAGCCTGGAATCCTGAACCCTAAACATGAGTAATCCTGTGTCCTGGGGCTACAAATAAGACTCTTCTAGCTGCAGCAAAGGCTTGGGACATTCCACAGTGTGAAAGGATCCTAGCTGCTAAGTCAATGAAGTGCACGAGGCTCCCACTTGTCAACAGGCAGATACAGAGCAGGGGCTGGTCCCTGTATGTGCTGTCTGAACTGGGAGCAGTTCAGTTCTTGCTATGCATTTTTTTTTTTTTTTTTAAACAGATTTAACATTTCCTCTGAATTGTTCACTTCGGCAAAAAACAACTGCTGCTGCTGGTGGTGTAGACTGGAGAACCACATCCACAAATGACAGAAAGAAATCTAATCAAGAAGGGATGAGAAGGGTGGCTTGTTGCTTGCTTTTGGTCTCCCCTGGCATCTATTGACTGTATTCCTCTCCATGGCCATAGTCTGCCTTTTTGGTATGGCTTTCTCTGGTATTTTAAAGAAACGTGACGTGGCGTAACTCTTGTAGGAGAAGTAATGTTCAATAACATAACACTTTAATCGCTGTGGAAGTGTTGAGCATGGGGCACCTAATGGCCCATTGGAATGGGCTATGGCTTTTCTCACCTTCAGGTTAATGGTTTGTATTGCACTTAGCTGCTCTGAAACAGATCTAATGCCATGTGCTGAATCTAGTTTGGAGAAGAAGCCACAGTAAGAGAGGAAATGTTGAGACGTATTTCAGCTGGGTTGTTGCTTTGTCTGGTTGGGTTTTGGTTTGGGTTTGTTTTGTTTTTTTTTTTTGGTGTTTTTTTTTTTTTTTTTGTATTTTTATTTTCCTGCTGGGAAAAGAAATGCAGTAAGCGTTGGCGTTATTCTGTAGCATTCCCAGGCTACTTCTGCTAACTTTTTTTGCAGGAGCTGAAACAAAAATTCCCCTTGTCTTGGTGTATCTGAGCAATGCATCTTTGTCCCAGGTTCACTGCACTGGCATGAGGGAGATGGGAGCAGCCATTCGCTCCATGCTGACCTGAGGTGTGAATTTCATTCTGTTTAAGCTACAGAGTTGCTATGATTGTCCCTTATTGTGTGAGAGTAAACAGGATGGGAATCCTCTGTGTTCCCTCACCTTCCCTAGTTGCATCACATCATCTGCTCCACAAAGCTTGTCAGAAGATGCAATCCTGTACAGGGACTTCGGAGTGGTGTGGGCTTTTTTTTTTTTTTTCTTTTTAGAAAAAAGCAAAAAGCTCTGCCCGCTGACATGCTGAATATTGACAATTTAACTTATAATAACAGAAGGGTGACTTCAAGCATGGTCCTGCTCTTCAAGTAAGACCGAGCATCCTCAGTAAGAAAGGAAAAATACCTGGAGTCCAAAGCAAACAAGTAGCAACCTTGTACTAGTGCTTCCTCTGCCTCTCTCAAAGCTGCACCCTGCAGTGAAGACCTTACGCCGTTGTTTCATCCAGGCAGAGGGTCTGGCCTCCCTGTGCGTTTGCAGACCCAACTGCTCGTCAACCTGGCTCTTAACAAGGAGCCAGCTGGTCAGTCTTAGCGGTGGCTGGACATGGTCTTAGTGGGCGAGGGTGTAAAATAAAACCAATCTGCTCTGCCCCAGCTGCTTTCCTCCTTTTTCTTGGGCTCTTTCCCCACTGAGGCAAGAAGTCTGTGATTTCCAAAAGCAAACGCCTCACTTGGTCTGGCTCAGATCAAGCTGCGTCACAAGTGGCAGGTTGTTAAAGCAGATGTGACAGCTACAATAGAGCACGTCACCCAGCTGGTGCCATCAGGGCCCAGTGTGACAGTCACAGTGCATCATGGGTCTGGCAATAGGCAGAAGAGCCCCTGAGAACTGCTCAGCACAAAAACAGCTTATGAATGATCGATCATCAGTGTATGAGCACTGCGCGAAGCGCTCGCGCCAGCTTGACTGAATTCGGTATCTGCCGTTCACCCTGACCAATGCTGCAGGGAGATAAGTCCTGCTTACCAACCTGAAGGGGACTATTACCGGTTGACTTTGCAGGATCCCGCCTGTTTCAGAGCTTAAACCTACCCCTTGGAGCACGGTGTGACTGCACCACGTCTGGGCAGATCTCATTTGAATCGTGCAAAGGAGGTGCAGGCTCTGCCTGCCCGTCCTTGGTATTGGGAACTCATTTCACATGGGTTCTCTGCCGGCTGCTTGTACCACCTCTGGAGCACTGCTGGTAAAAACAACCATGTGCAGAGTCAAACTCAATCAAATGGATTGTGTAGGCAGTGAGTGATAAGCTATCTTGAGGAGTTAAAACCTGAAAGGCTTTTTGCTTATAACATGGTATCCAATGCGTCCCTGCTACCTTGCTTGAGTCCAGTAGGAGTTATTTGAGTTTGAATGAGGCAAAGGGATTTAGGCACTTGGCTGATCTCATGCAAGAAACACTTAATTGTCCTTTGGCTTCTGTCCTTACAACCTCCAAGTGCTTCAAGGTGTCCCTCTGCATAATGGAAAGCAGTCTGACAGTTTGGGTAGATGTCTCTTTGGTATCAGGTGCAGGTATGAAATGGGATAAGAAGTGTGATGAAATCTTAGGCTGTTTCCTTTGCTATCTTGTGCACCCGGGAGGATGCTTTATTTTGATGTGCGTGTTTCCTGCTTTTACGAAAGAGCATTTCTCCTTCATTCGTAACGTTCTGTGTTAGCAGGTCAAATGAGGTTGGCAGGATACAAGCAGAAAGCAACCACTGAACTCTGGCGCTCTCTTGCAGTACAAACACTGCAGACCTGTACTGTATGGAGCAATGTTCTCCTGCCGCTGGTCCTGATTCAAATCCACGTGGGCCCATCTTTTGTAAGCATAAAGCTTTCTGGGATAACCCACCTCCACCACCCTCGTTGCAGCTTCTGTGCTGGGACATAGTTTTTGGAAATCACCAAAATGCTGCCTGTTTGCATATCATTAAACACTGGGGCACTGTGACAGTCGGTCTCTAATTCCAGAATACAGCAATACGCTGACAGCAAAGAGTGAGGAGAGTTCTAACGACATCAGCAGGACAAGTATAGGAGGCTGTTAGGGTTTGTATCTGCACAGAGAGCGCCTTCCCCAGCTAGCAGAAATTGCACAGCTCGCCTTCCCCCTCCTACATGGCAGTAATGCACTATCAGCTGAAAGCCAAGAGCTGTTTATTGATTATTACACGCTGTCATTAACCAGCAGATTCTGAACGGAGGCATTGAAGTAGAGAGTGAAAATCTGGCTTTTGACTCCTGGGACTGATTTTCCACAAAGGTGAAAGCAAACCTCTGACAGTCAACAAATTGGGAAATTCCTGATGTGTCACACATCACTGCCAGCCTGTGCAGCAGCTCAGGAGGATCTGATGCAGAAATATGACCCATTAGCAGACCTCCTATGCTGTCAATATTCTTGTGGATGGGACAGGGTGTAAAACTAGCCAGGCAATACAACAGACTGCAAGCCTGGCACCTTGAGAAAGTTCATCTTCCAGAAGTGCCCAGGAAGGGGTGATGTTACTTTGAATGTGCTGCCAGCAAGGTGCAGCAACTGGTGGCCCAAAAGCAGCTTGGGCAGTGGTGATGTGGAGGAGGGGAGCATGTAGGCAGGCAGAGGAACAGGAGCGGTTTATTTTGCTTGCAGAAATGTGAGCTGTACACCAATTAGATGAATCTTTTCAGTGGTGGTGCCAGGGTTTTTAGCGTCACCCCTGCGCTCTCCAAGCCAGGTCCTCGGGTGGTGGGAGCGGTGGTTGCTGAGGCTGTCACCGCTGCTTGCTGCTCATCACCTGAAGCCACATTATTGCACTGTAATCGGCAAGGAAACGTGCCAGTATAGGCAGGTGTTAGAACAGCTTACTAATTTTTATCAGACGATAAATGTTTTCATTTATTCTCTGTCACAGAAGAAGCCTTGGTTACTCTTTGGGAAAATTGAACAGAGATAATAGGTTTCCGCTAATGCTCCTCTTCTATCTTGCTTACTCAGAGCCGGTCCCATCTCTACAACAGGGAGACCAGCTTGTCCATTGAACATATCACTGCCAAAGCAAACTGTGGAAATCTAATGATATTACATATTGCTTTCAAAGATGGAGAAAACATTTGTAATACTCTGGCTTATCACTAAGCTGCCCAGTCATGAAAAAAGCGGCAAGCTGATGCATTCAAATAACAGTATAAAAATAAGAGAGGAAGAGAAAAATGTTTTAAGAACTCTCTGCTTGGTGCTAACTTTTCCTATCAAAAAGACCGATGCTTTGTCTAGGTCAGTACGATTTTAATAGCATCTCCAAGATGCGATTTGATGTGATATTTGTGGAGGTATTGGTTGGTAAGTTTATTTTACGTTTTCCTCTACTGATCTCCTTCCCTGTTCCATAGTTATGCTGAAAAAATGGGCATTATACACGCTCTCAATTATTAAGTTTTTATTCGTGGCAACTACCCACTAGTGAGCTTTAGTAACAATTATCTTCCTTCCAAAGTATAGGACTGCATAGCAAGAGATTAGATTGGTTTTGTGACTTTGCAACCAACTTTCTTTTTAACCTTGGGTGAACCTTTTGATCACAATTATGTCCCAGTGCACCACTGTTATTAAATGTAATAATATAATTTAAAACAAATATTGTGGTATTAATGGGTACTCTGACATAAGTCTGCCCCTTTTTTTCAGGAGATCTCAACTCAGAGCTTTCACTGACCTTGGTGGCAGCTGACCTTTGTGTTTTGAGCTATTGGGTTACTTCATGCCACCTTTCTTGATTGTCTGAACCAAGCACAAGCCTTCATCTGGCTGAGGACTGTGGGTCATGTGCAATGTATGGCGCAGAGCCTCTGCTTGGAGTGGACACCACAGCTCCTGCTGCGTGATTGCAGATGGACTGCGCAGGATGGTGGGGGGCTTCAGGGGCACCCAGTCATGGACTGCAGCTGTTTTGGTTCACTTCCATCTAGGGCTGTAGGCATGGCCTGGGAGCTGCTCGCTCTCACATCAGGAATGGTATGTTGCCCAGGGGCGGGTAGTTTCTGGTGTTTAAGAATTCGGAGCCTCATGCTAAGCATGGCTCTCAGCCAAGGTGATTTTGCAATGTCTGTGTTACCCCTATTGATGGATTTGATGGCTTTAGCCAGATTGAATTGGTGTATTCTGCCAACAGAAAAAGTGAAAAGACCTTCAGGGTACCCAGTGTGTTTGACATGAAGTTCACAAAGAACACAAATCATTGCTGCAGCAATGGTCTCTCTTATCTTTGGCCATTCCTGTCTCCTTGGTACAACAATATCCAGATAAAGCTGTCTAATTGCTAGGGAAATCTCCTTTCCAGGCTCTTCCTGAGCAGCTAATGCACCTACCCCAGACTTGTAGTTGATAATGTGTGCAAGGTGTAGCCCAAGGGACAGCTTCTGGCTCCACCTCCACGTTTTGCCCTATTCCTGTTTTATGAGAGGACCTAAGGTTGCAAGGGGGGGTTCCCAGAAATGATCAATCAGCACAGTGAATCCTGTCACTTCTTCCCCATCACTCACTGGAAGGGGACACCGCATTCTAGATATTGGACTTAATTGCTTTCTGAATGGCAACACATTAGGTTTAATTACCCATAAAATTGAAGTACAGATACTTTAGGTCCAAAATAATTTTCTAGCTCAGTAATCTATATGTGGCCAACCTCTCAGCATGGTGTCTTATGTTTCCAAAGGCATTTCAGGATGCAACAGTTACACGCGCATCCATCAAAACACTTTTACCTGGAAAAACTCCTTTTGCATTTGGCAGTTTTTTGGTTGCAACCAAAAAGCAAGAGTCTGGTTCTTGGCTAGCTTGCAACTGAAATAACCTCTAGGATTGCTAAGGAGATGTAAAATTCTGCCAGGTCAGAACAGTAGTGTTACCTTTTATCTTTTAGCTGATTGCTGTTGTAAAAAGTAAAAGTGGGAAAAACCAAGCCCATTAAAATAGATGACATGCATCCTCTTTTAACTCTATTGATATTAAAAGAAATAAGCCAGATCAAATGCAGAGAGAATAACTACAGAGAAACTTTAATGTCCCTATGAAATCTTGTAAAATTAAAAGAAAAAGTAGTTCTTGCTTCTATATTGAAGTCATGAGCTCTCTGAATAGAAACAGGATGAAAAGAGGCATCCTTGAAGATCCTATGTTTTTTCTGTTTGGTTCCCCCCACCCCGCTTCCAGCCATCGGGTTCTCCTGATCAGGGTCTCTCTGAGGCAAGTCTGTGTGCGCACTTTCAGCTGCGTGTGGTATCTTCAGGTTTTGTAACATGTTGTCATCTGCTTGGGCTGCGTAAAGAGGCAAATTGGGCAGCGCTTAAATTGTATTAAGGCATGACTGAGATGAGGCTCAAGAGAATGAGAATAGGGCCATTCAACCATTTCTTTTTGTGTGTTTTTTTCTTTTTTTTTTTTTTTTTTTTTTTTTTTTTCTTTTCTGCACGCAGCTCACATATCCATTGGAGATCATCACTACAAACTCACACACCCCCCCAAAGATTTCAGGAGGGGAACACTGTTATTTTTCTGAATAAGAATACCTGGAATTAGATAGCTAGTATTAGCAGCATTAAGGTTTTTAAAGATATTGAGAGATGACTCACGTTTCAGGGGAAAAAAATCCTAAACAGTGAGAGTTATGAGCAAGCTGTCCATGAACAGGCCACACCACTGGGAGTCTGTAGCAGTGCATCTTGCACCTTCAGCTACTCACTATAGAATAATTCCTCCTCTGTTTGGAAGGAAAATAGTAGATACTAGTCTTACCCTGTTTAGCTGTCACTCTGTTCCCATTTCTTCCCCAGTCTGTGGGAAGAAAATGTAACAGAGCCTGCTATTCATGATGGCCCTGAATTCAAGGAATTAAATAAGATAGGTACAGGCTAGGTGAGCTCAAGCATAAAAGCATATTGGTACTTCCATGGTGGCTGGCTAGGATTCTGCTGGCATTGAGCCGCAGCTTTGCTTATGCCTACTCTGTATCTTAAAAACATCATGAGTTTTCCTATTGCTTTCCCTATAAATCATCCTTTGTCAAGCAAGCTACATACCTCACTGAGCAAAAGCTAAACATTACCTTCTTAATCTGGAGTATATATTATTCTGCTAATGCTCATATGGCTACTTTTTATTTTTTTCAAGGTCATTAGTCACTCGCCACAATGGTAAAATGTGATGAACAACCCTATGAAAAGTTCAATGAAATGAGTAACTAGCTTTAAACTATTTTATGGGGGAAAAAAATGGCAGAAGTAAACTAGGCAGTGTGTTTCATGTAGATAAATTTTCTATGATTACCCTTGCAAGGCTGAAATTCAGTCTTCTGCATTGTTCTTTAGCTATCCTCATGAAATTACTCTCATGATCAAGAATTTCCTTTACTATTTCCTTGTACTCTTTAGTTTCTCAGATAAGACATGGGTGATAACTGGAATTTCCCTGCCTTTCAGAAATAATGCTAGTCTTCTTGTGTATTTATGTTTAATAATTTCAGAGCTTTCCCCCATAAGCCACAGAGTAGATGAGTAATGAACTGGTTTCAGTTGGAGCTGTTCTACTCATTACACGACATACTATGGTGAAGTAACAAATTCACAACAAAAAGAGCTGATCGTAGTAGTGGGTATCCTGATACAATCCCCAGTTCTTCAGCAGGAAAGATGCTATAAAGATATCAACCCTGATGTTTGTATTTACTTATTCAGATGAATAAGTAAATAAATCAGGTGCAGCTAGTTTAAGGAAAAAAAAATTAGTTTGTTATAGTGGCCTTCAGGCTGAGCTAAGAGAATGACCTGTGGCATGGTACAAGCAAATGATCCCATGAACACATCAATCTTCTCCTGTAGTGACACAAAGTATTAAAGACGCTTTAGATGTGTTGTCTAATGTAGAGGTGTCCAGTGAGACCTGATTTGGGTTAGCAAGTTGCTCTGAGGTTTTGGGTGGAGGTTGTTCTGGCTGGGTAAAACATTGGACTTATGAACAGAAGTGGAAGTGAATGCTACTTTTTTCCCTGCTGCTATTTAAGGCTTTCAAATTCCAGTGTTTTCAGTTCCTGCAAATTTTTGTTTCTTTAGCTGCTGCAATGCACACAAAGGTGAGGTTTGCCCTTCTGGGATACCTCAGCATGAGCACACTAATCTATTTGAATCGCAAGGGCTTACAGGGCTAAGTCTTGTATGGATCTTGATTCATCTTTGCATAGGAGTGAATTTCTGCTACAACTGTAAATGAGTAGCAACTTCAGTGTTGCCTGATTTATTTTTTCTTTTTTTTTCTTATGATTATATTCTAAATCTCATGTTATTTCACTTTATATATAAAGCTCTTCAAAAGGGTGTTTCAAAAATGCATTCTTTTGTATTGGGAAAAAAAAAAAGTTTTGCCCTTCATGGTTACACAAGAAGTCTTGAGAGCACAGAGAGCCTCCTATATAACTGAAAGCCCAGAGAACAAGCAGAACTAGGTTTTTGCTTGTCATATTGGAAACCACTGTAATTTTTGGAATATGGAAGGTTCAGGTTTTTTGACTGTTTATTGGTGGCAACTGCTATAACACTTGCTTTCCTCCCAGTTAATGCAGGTAAAAAGGCACCTGAGCAACTTGTGATGTTTTGGTGGACTACCTGATGTCAACAGAGTTGGGAGATACGAGTGATACAAGCATATCCTGGTTACTGAGGTGACAGCGTAGCCGTAGAGGTGACCTCCTCAGAGCTGGAGAGTGGTATTTGGGCTGGGGATGCCCAGAGCAATCACTCTGTAGTCAGATATCATCTCCTTTGAGTCCTATTATTCTCAAAACATTATGTATGCTATAGTATAGCTATGTAAATAAATGAAGGATAAAACCCCTGATTCGATGGAGCCAATGCACTAAAACGGCAATGTTTTGGAGATGACTGCTCCCAGCCTTGGAGTGATCAATGCTGGACAGGGCCAAATGAGCTGCTCTGTGGGCAGGCCTGGTGAAGAAATACCTCTGTTTGTTTCTACTGTGGTTACAAGTGGCTTGAGTTTTCTAAAGATGGCTTCTTGTTGTCAAATTATCAGTTGTTATACTGTTGTTGAAATGCTAGACTGAATATCTCAAGTGCCACTTGAGTTGTAGCGGCAGATTTGTTGGCGAGGGATGGAGACAGTGAGAGAACACAATGCTCGCCCAGGGAGAGGTTGAAACTGTCACTTCGCTCTTTAATGGAGACAGGAAAGGTAATTAACAGCTAGCGTTGTGTACAGATTTGTATTTCATAGGGAAGATGACTCATTTTGGCTCTGAGCAAGTATGAGAATGAAATTAAACCAACGCCTGGTGCCATGCCAGTGACTTTGGCATTTTAAAAATATCTCCCCTCTGTGTCCCAACACAAGCTCACTATATTTTCAAAATCAGTACGTGCTTTGTGGGAGCAGGGTTTTCCCATCTCTCTCTGTAGGTGAAGTATAGCTTTTATTTTCCCACTTGCATCCAAATTCATTCATTTAGTAACCTCACTGTGCATTAGCTCTGTGGTTTTTATGTGCATCAGCCTGTTTCCATAGAGTCTTGAAGTTGTACTGGCTCAAGGTTAGATTTATTGGGACAGTCAAGGAGTTCATAGAAGAGTGCGTTGGGCAGGGCTGGCAGACCAGGATACGCTGTCATGACACGGGGAAAGGCTGCAATTATTCCTTCCATTGGGATCGTGCTACCTACATTTTTTTCCTGCATCCCCAATTGTCAGGATGGCTGAACCATGCTATGCCTAGAGCTTCTCTCCATCCCCAAAGGGTTTTGGTTTTGGGGTGGTTTTTTTGTTCGTTTGTTTTTTGTTGTTTGTTTTGTTTTGTTTTGTTTTTTTTGTGCGTGTGTAACAGGTCAATGGGATACTCCAACAGAAAGCTGCAGTTTATGCAGCAAAGTTAGGGCAAAAGTTCTGTAAGTGAAATGCAACAAACTGTAATATTTGGAGCAAGGTATTCTTTGCTCAGTGCTGTGGATTTACTCTATTTGTTATCCTTTTTGGGAAGTGATCCATGACAAAGGTCTCCAGTTAAACCTGCCTTGTCCTTCCTTCCCTGCCTTTTTGTTCTGCAAGTCTTCCCCTTTTTCTCTGAACAAGGTATTACCATACATGTGCCTGCTGAGGGGTGGCTGGATATCATCACCAATTCGTGGAGAGACTCTTAAGTCCACATTCAGGTCCGCCTTGGCCAAGGGTCAGTGAGGAACCTTTGTGGTCGGTGGGATGAAAGAGGAAGAAGGCAGTTGCCTGCATCCTCAAAGAGGCAGTTTCCTAAATACCATGTCATGACAGATAGGAGCGGAATTGCTGCCGAATGTGCCACGTGCACTGAGGTAGAGATGGGGGCAAGCAGCAGCAGCTGGCTGAGGATGGGACTGCGTTCCTGGCTGTATGCAGCAGCCTTGGGCAACCATGAGACTCTGCCTCTGTGCTGTCCACGGTTTCTCCATGGTCACTTGTGTTAACACTGAGCAAGCTTTGAACAAATGAGTTACAGTTCCACTATGCTTATATTTACCTTCCACAGCTGTAAAGGACTATCCAGTGCCTTTTTGCTACTCGGGTAATGTAATAGATATCTCAAAATATGCCTCATTTCTGGATATTCTAATACATTCCAATGTTATCTTTATGCTGTGAACTTTTTGTAAAAGGTGGTAGAGACCTTGCTTGGTTTTTGGTTTTGGTTGTGGTTTTTTTTTTTAAATAAAAAAAAAAAAATCCATAAATAAACTTCTACTGATGGACTGATTCATTACCTCCTCCCCCACCCATTTCCAAAATAACAACACAGATCCAGCCCCCCACCGGCTTTATCACAGCAGGAGCAGAATTTGGATAACGAGGGCATGAGGAAAAGGTTACCAAACAAAGCTAAGAGAGTTAAATTTAGAGAAGGAAGAGCTAACAGGTGGCCAGAGAAAAGGGAGGGAGGAAGACTTTGGAGAGGCAGTGAATAGAAATGTGATTGCATTCTTATGAGGTTTTTGTAATAGGGACAATGTTGGGAGTAAAATAAACTCTAAAAAGAACTATTTAAAAATGTATTGTTTGCAGAAAACTGTAATCAATCTAACTGACAGTCAGAAAGGTCTATTTAAATTGCAGGGCTTTTCTCCCTTGCACTCTTACCAAAATCAGTTTCAACAAATTGGGAGGAGTATAGAAACAGATAGTGAACTCATCCATGAGTTCATGTTAAACCATTTCTAAGTCTTAACTCCATTTTGTCCCTTTCCCTTATTTTATGGTATGATCTGACCTGGTTTTGGTCCAAGGGTTCGTCCTAGGATGTTAGCATCAAGATCCAAGTGCCTTTCAGACCTTCCCTTGTTTGCGTGTCTTCATACCAAGTTGTTTCTCCGCCCCAAAGCCAACTTCCATCAAAGGAGCAGAGAAAAAACAGGGATCTAGCAAAAGTCATCTACCCACGGCTTTCATTTGGCAACGATAGCTTTGACCGCAACTGTGCTCCATGGACTGACTCCTAAAACAGAGATTAATTGTCCATGTGGGGGACTGAGATGCATCTAAAGAAAGAAACAGATGTTTGGCCCATATTCTTCTATGCTGTGTCCTTGGGCTCAATTCTCATCGTGTTGGAGGATAGTGTCTGAAAAGAAGGATTTGGTTCACTCTGTGTGACAAGAGTGACTTGGTGACTAACTCAATGTGATATATTTTTGAACTGGTACCAAGGCTTTCTTAGTTTTTTGTTTTATACAAATTTTGAAGAAAACTCTATCTTGGCCACAGACCTAGCTTCCAGGTTTTTTTAGACTGGAGAAATGGGATTGATCTTTAGCATCAGTCATCTGCAATGCCGCTTTGGTCTATCCATCAGTCATGGAAAGAAAGGGATTTCCCTCCTAAAGTACCTAGCTTTTCATATATGGAGTCTAAATTAATTTTCATATGTAAATATGCACGTTGCAGGCATTTGCTGGTGGACAAATGAATCCCACGTGAACTGCCCGCTGTACTGAACTGGAGTCTGTCGTGCTACATTTCAGAGGTTTTTGTCAGTATAGCGGTATTAAGCCCTTAGGTAATATGTTATTGTTTATACTTAGTGGAAATCCTCTAAGGATTACTTTCTTTCTTTTGTAGAGTTTGACTAGATTAAGGAAGTCTATTATGACAATGCTGTGTCACTACACAGTTTTATCTGAAGGAATAACTTGTATTTTTACTGTCGCTGAACCGTGATCAGTTGTGCGTTGATATGGCCAGGGTGCTTTTATGTTCCCTAGATGTGGCCTGTGGCTGGTGTGTCAGAACACAGCATTATCTTGAAGACAGCATTTTGGTCTTTTTTTTTTTTTTTTTTTTTTTTTTTTTATGATTCATGGACAACCTCTTGAATTTTTTCTTCGACATGGTGGCAACTGACACCATTTTCAGAAATATTGATTCCAAACAGGAGCATTTAGATAGTGCTACAGCCATTGTTACAAGGACAATAACGAGGTTTTTCTTTCTCTCTCCTTTATTAATCCCTGGAAAACATAGTCCTGGCTACCTCAGCCAGCTTTAAAAGGGAAAATGTAGCATATAGCCTCTGCCCTTCACTCAGTGGAAATACTTTTATTTTGGATATCCTTTTTATTCAGAGGATTGGCCTAGCCTCAGATGGCCTTTTGTTCTAATTCTGCCCTGACTTTGATTGATGTTATCTCTCTATTTTGGGGATTGACTAATTAAGGCAATCCTATCTAAAATCAGTTTGCTTTGCTTGTTGAGTTTTTGTTTGGGTGGTTTTTTTCCACTCAATTATTATTTTGAGTTTGAAATGGAGCAGGGGACTCTGTTGTACAACTTCTTTTAAAGTGCTTTCTTTCCCAGTGCTAAAACCAAATCAGATTTAAACTCTTCTCTTTAATTTAGAATTTTTCCTGATCCAATCTACCTGTCCTTATTTAACCAAATCACCCTGTTTCAGATTACCGTGTTGCTAATTATAGTATTGATTACCTCTTCAACTCATTCATTCTTTTTTCAGGCTTGTTAACCGGTAGCTTGAAATTCTGCAAGGGGAGTTTGCATAGCATATCCTTGAAATTACACTTGGAAACTATTACTTGGGCAGTTACTTTAGAGGCATTCTTGGAGGTCATTACAGATTTTGTCAAGAACAGTTTAATTCTCTGCCATTTTCCACTTTTGTTATTATTGTGGATTGTCATGGGAGCAGGTTAATTTGGTCCAATTTCCTCCTCGTGTTCTGTCCCTCATCTCATGAATGCAAACACATGAAAGCTGGACTCTGCAGAAGATTAAACCTGTGGTGACAAGTAATTCCTGTGACAGGGGCTTTAATGAGAAGAGAAAAAGGCCTTAAAATATCGTCTTTTACTTAATAAGGATAACCTAAGAAGTGGTATGAAACTTGCTGGAGGACAGCTCTGACCTGTCTGCTGGTCGCGTTATGAGCTGTGCTGGGACTGGCCTTGGGACATGTGGGAAGGTGACTCCATGGGCAGGCAAAATTAAAGCCCCTCTCTTTGAAAAGCAAAGAAAGCTCCTCAGTAATGATCTAGGAGAAAATGGGTGGGTGGTCCTGCTGTCTGGAGGCCAATGCTGCACATGAAGGGCTGGCTTCACGCTGTCCTCTGTCCCCACTCACTGCTAAGGATGACATGGAAGTAGCTATCACCTGGTGAGCCAAAACCTGTCTAGTGACAGATGCATAGAAAAGGCAGGAGGAATAAAAGATGTTGAGTCTGCCTCGGATAAACCTTTCCAGTTTTTGGCAATTGCTGGTTTAGAGGCTTTCAAGCCATACCCTTAGGTACTAAGTCTTCATGACTTTGTCTAGTCCCTTATTAAATACTTTTAAAAACCTTTGCCTTCTGCAATAACTTGTGTCAAGGAGTTCCATAAATTAACTGTGTAAAAAAGCACTTTATTTAATTTGTGTTAGACATGCTGCCTGATCATTTCATCAAATTCCACCCCTCACCCCCATTTATTAAGTTGGGAGTAGTTGCCCTCTCAATACCTTTCCACTCCTGATTTTACAGACCTCTTACTCCCCCCTCCACCACTCTCCTACCACACTCTAGAGAGAGCCCTTAAGGAAATGCAGACCTGTAAAATGGGAGAGGCCAGCTTGGAGCTGCTCCTCGGGGTCAGATTCATCAAGCAGTGCTGTGGACCTCAAGGGGAGTACTCTTTATCAACGACTGTAGCATGATATTGAAATCCATAATATTGAAAGAGGTTATTTCCAATAGGAAGCATTCACCATAGTCTTGCCTTTCACACATACAACTATTCTGGCAGGTATAAGCATGTTTTTTAGGGTAACTTTTTTACAATGGGAAGCAGCGAGTTTGCTGTCGCTTGCCAGAAACATCTGTCGATCACCCTAGGGAGAAAATCATTACTTTCTGGGAGTTTATTGATGGCAGGGCTCTGATGGATAACTAATTCCAGCTCTGGATTTCTCCTGAGACTTGTCTCTTGCTGGCTTATCCCTTGACCCATCGCTAAACCTCAGCATCCTTTGACCAGAGGGGTAAAGGAAGCAGGATAAAAAATAGATACCACGTTTCAGTGAGATTGCCTGGTACGTTGTTTAGATGTGCATGTGAACTTAGCTCAGCAGCTCAGTCAAGCCTTCCTCCTGTGCTTGCATCTCACTGACTTCAGTAAAAGCCAAGCACACGTAAAACACGTACTTACAGTTTCTCCCTGGATCAGGATGAGAGCGGTCGCCTTGCAGGTGGCTCAGCTGTAACCCTGTAACCTTGGGTCTGCTGGGACTCGGGAGGCTGGAGGTCCTCCTGGTCTTGACCTGCTGGATAAGCTTGGGTAAAAATCACTGCCCTGCTCTGTGCTTCCAGGCTCCCCGTTTGTAAGTTGGAGCAGTAAGTGTTCTGCCTCCTTGAAATCTGTGGTGAAACATCTCTGTGTAAGTTATAGGTGTTACTAAAAGACTGTCATGGCAGCAGCTTGGAGATTACACCCACTATCTGAGAGGCTTTTGTTGTTGGAAGCAGGCTTGTTTATATGTGAAGAAATCAGAATTTTTATAAACAGAATGTTTTTTCCCAGGTCTGGATGCTCCCGAAAGCAAGAACGTTTCCATCAGGTATTAAAATCTGGCTTTTGCTTTCAGCGGCAGGCAAGGACGTGTGTTATTACTGTACTTGGACAAAATGTCACTCAGGATAATACAGAGCTGCAGACAAGCATTGCTTTAAAAGCAGGCCCTTGTCTTTCTCTATTTCCTCAGCACACTGAATGTTTGGCTAAGCTCCAGGAACTTTCCAAACATAAACAAGAATTTATGTATTAAGCCTTTTTATCAGGCTACGCTCTGTCTGAGCTGGGATGTGGGCAGCCTTTCTAATAAGGTGTATGCAGAATTGTTAATGGCTTTCCCATCAACCCGTGCAACAAAAATATAAAAACTTTAAAATATTAAATCACAAAAAGATTTTTAGAAGTAAATCACTGTCTTCCTTTCACTAAACTGTATTAGAGGAATGAGCTAATGATGGGTTTGATAAAAACCCTAATTTTTTTTCCTAAGTATGTGTATGGCGACATATGAAAAGCAGGTTGAAGCTTTTGGATGTGGCTTGTGCCTGGTGCTGGAATGAACTTTGGCACCACTGGTCCATCCCCGTCCCCTGGTCAGTGGGTGACAGTGCCACCAGCTTCCAAGTAGCAGATAATAACCAAACTAATCACGCTTGTGCAGTTGCTAGCATAAGATAGCCAGCAATTTAGGATTTCTAAATGCAGTTCTAACAGAAATAGTACTAGCTCCCTTTAACGGCAAGGATGAGTGGGAGTTGGGAACAGTACAATGCTGTGTCATCTCTGGTCCACCAACCCGATGCACTGGGTGACTGCCCTGGAGCAGTTGCAATCACACTGGCATTTCGAGCTGATGAAGTTTGAATTGCTGGTGCTCAAGCTGAGCTTGTTGCAAACTCCAGTAAAGGATTTCAGGGCTTTTACTCTGCTCTCTTTTCTTCCCCAGACTCACTGAAATGAAAAAGAGATTCATTTAAAATAGATATGTTTAAATATGTAGATATATTTTACATCTGAAGATGCAATCTGTTGTTCGGTCCTTAGTTTACGTGTTTTACGTCAGTGGAACAATCTCTAAAATAAGCTACTAACTCCGAATGCATACCACAGCAAAACCTGGCCTCAAATAGTGCCTTCAAATAAAGTCTCATCAGCTGCAAGATGTGCTTTGTATTCACAATGTCGGTCATATTGACTCATTTCCCATACGTTTATAGGTCACATGCTGTCCTCTCTGTCCTTAGACAGCAGGAGATAGTCCTCAAAAGAGAAGTTTAAGTGTAAATGTTTTCCTGTTTGGATTCAAATTTCACTTGCATCAAATAGCATCTGATACGACCTCATTTATGTTTTCATCAAATAGGTAAGCAGGAGTTATTGAATAATACCCTGTATCTTCATGGGGAGCTCAACAGAAGTGAGCTGCACGTGCGCAGGTACTAAAGGGGACAGGATTGGGGTCACACAATGACATTTCCTATGCTCCCCTCATCGGGATCCTTATCACTAAAATAGCTGAGAAAGGGGCATGGCGGCAGTAGGGAAAAGCTAGCAGTGAGCTCTGGAGAGCAGGGGTGATGGTCATAGCTGTTCAGGAAGGTAGATTAGAAGCATCCACCAGGTCTTGTCTGTGTCCAAGTTGGAGGTTTCCGAGAGCTGTGTGGGGAGGACCTTTCCGAGTGAGCTGCTGTCACAGAAATGGGTTCACATGCTGAATGAACGGGGCTTTGAGGAGTAGTCTTTGATATACCACACTGTTTCTGGAAAAATCAAATATTAGGGTTCAACCACAGTTCATTTTTAAACCTCTAAGGTATACTTGAGTTCATCGTGCCTCTCTTTCCTTCCGGGAGTATTTGTTTTTTTTTTCTCACCCTCGTTTCTTGCTGGTCCCTGTTAGCGTGCAGCTCTCCTTGCATCTAGAGATCAAAAAATCCTGTATATGTGACAAGGTTATTGAAAGTAAAAAGGGGATAAGAGAGTGATAGCTGGGAATAAAGCCAATGTTGTGGTTTCTCAAAAAGCATCCTTCTGAAGTGTAAGTGCTCAGAAAAGGCACCAGATGTTGTGTGTGTGTATATTTTTAATATAGCTTTGACTAGAGGGAAGTGATAAAGATGGTTATCTCTAGAAAAGGGGATTTGGGGCGGGTAGGAAGAGATGATGAGCTGAAGACCAAATGCTCCCCTTTGTTTGTACTTCGTCTTGCCAGGGAGGGGAGGAACATTTCAGCCGATTGATCTTCGGGCCAGAGCAGCTGTGGCTAGTAGACAACAGACTCTTTAAACCACAAGTTTCTTTTAACACTCTCAGCACTAGCCTTTCTTCTTCTTAAATGAAGAGGAGATGCCCTTAGCATCTGCTGTGGCCTGGGATTGCTTTTTCTAATGCACTGGGATCCCTTCACATCTGCTTGAGGCAATGAACCTCCCCTGCAGAGCAGATCTCCAGGTCTGCCAAGAGAGAAGGGAAAAGTGACACTCAGCCAGATCTCCCTATCCTACTGCTTTGCTGAGACTTGCACAGGCACTTCAGTTTTGGGAAGTGAGGAGCTTCCAGGGTTCTTGTGTAAAGTTTGGCTTTTGGGGCCTGTCTGCAAGGTAGGGCAACACTCAGGGCTGCAGCGGAGGTCAGATTGGTCCCTGCAGTCCCAAGGCTGATGTTGGAGCTTGGCAGCCAGTGTTAGTCCTCCCAGGAACCTCTTCCTTCTCTTCCTCTTCCCCATTATAGCAGGGCGGGGGCTCTCCAATTTCCCCCAGCTAGCTAATGCACTTAGCATCATCCCTGTGCATCTCTTCTTCAGCAGAGACCCACGGCCAGGGAGAGCTCGTAGATGTGACCTAGGTTGTGCTGGGACAAGTACTAATGCTCTGCGCTAGCAATCCCCATGTTAAACGGTTTGCAGGCACGCGGCTGACATGACCTCGCTGAGATCAGAGGAGCTGTGGCAGGAGCAGTTTCTGCTCAGCAGCTGTGAATTATGTGCGTCGCCAGCGCTGCGGAGGCTCGATTCTGTTTCTGAACACGTCTCTGCTGGCAGGATGGGCTGTGAACAAAACAAGGTGCTGGGAAGGAAAGAAGAGTCAGCTCGGCAGTCTGGGAAGGCAGAGAATTTATTTATTTGGAGTCATTTTTCTGAACAATTCAAATTACAAAATGAAGCTCTTAATGCCAAAGTAGCCTGACGATTGCCACGGAGGTCAAGGAGCTGCTGTGCTTCTCGGTGCCGAATGACTAATGCTCTGTGCAACTTTAAGTGAGGCAGGTCTCCCTTCCTGTGTCGGTCGTTTCTGCTGTATGAGAAAAGAGAGTGAGAAAGAGGAGAAAGGGAAGGGAGCAGGAATCTCCTGGAAAACCTAGGAGACTGCACTGGAGCATGAGCCATCCTGGGGCACATTAGCGACCTCAGTGTTGTTCGTGGGTCTATTGTTAAGGAAGTGTTTCTAAATAATAGCTCTGTTGCAGTTTTTCTATGTAGAAAGCTTACTTAAGCATGATTTCTCCCAGGACATTTAGTGTTTTTCTTTTCTTTGGACAAACATAGAAGGATAAAATGGATCTATCCACAAAAGCTCCAAAAGCTGCTGCTTTCACCAGCAGAGCTGGCTGTCACCTGGGATGGCCAGGAGCATCACTCATGGAGCATCTCAATAATTGGACTTTGCCAAGGAAGAAGTAAATAAAAGGTACCCAGTGAGGATTGCTCCAATAGCATGGATTTCACAAATTGAAAACATATTAGCTTCTGACAGCTCTGTTGTTCTATAGACAAAACAACTACATTCCCAGGAGCTCTGTGCTTAAAGTTTTAAACCTTTTCCCTTCTGGTGAATTCTTTGTGCATCTAAAGAAGGCTCCTAGAGCCTGATTTTTACACTCTTTCGCACCTTCGTTTATTCACGCCAATGCCAGGCAGGCTCAAAATGTTCCTTTGCATCTGATTTGGCAGCATTTCACATCCACTTGGCACTGGGACATGTGTTTACGTCTCTTACTCCGCTGGGTATGAGGCAGTAACAAATTTGGCCCTCTAGATATTTCTTACAGTTGAACCCAGGGTTAGATTTATTCTCTGGGACTCCGCAAGATTTCAATTCTTTTATTCTTTACTCTGCTCATCTTGCCTCTACTCTTGGTGCCTGCTGATAAAATTGAAAAGAAAATCTTTCTTAAAGTTTTGAAGATAAAAAATGTGGGGTGCATCTTGGAAACAGAGTTTTAGTTCAAGTTCATGGCTGCTCTGTCCTGCCAGGCTGTGCACAGCATACTCCAGACTGTGAAAGGTTGGGAGGAAGGAGACTAGTGCAATGGCTAGCATCTCATAACAGCACTTTCTCAGGCTGGTAGAGAGAAAGCTCAGTGCTTTGCATCAGCCTGCCAATATATAGTTGAGTCAATAGGTGCCTTTTTTTTCCCCTCTCCACATGGATGAATTTGGCTCATGGGTTTTCCAGTAAATCACTAGAAAGCTATTTATGACTTGGCCTTCTTTGTACGGCTTCTACTCCAACTGCCAGTTACACCAAATAGAAAACCTGACAGCAGGGCAGATCTATGCTCCTTGTCTCGGTATAAATTGGGGCCATTTTTTGCCTAGTAATATGTCGCAGCCAGCCCTTTCCAGTATCCGCAGGAAGCAGAGGTAGGTACAAGGTCATCCTGTTAACAAGTAGAGATGAGCAGAGCATGAACGTCTCAGGAGGCAAATATGATAATCTGCCAGGCTCTAGCTAGGCAGCTTTGGGGTGAGCTTTCTTTCCTCCGATTGTATCTTGGCTAGCTATTGAAGTGAGAGAAGCCCAGGGCTTACATTGCTAGCTGAGCTCTGGCCTGCGGGGATGCTGGCAATGCCTGTGGGGCAGTCCTGATTTCAGGGGTTGCCTCTGATGGGAAAACTGAATCAGTGTTGGCTTTTGCACAAGGTGTGGGGGCAAACTGAGCACCTCCAGCTACTTCTGGATAACCTGAAGCCACCAGACTTCCCACTGCTCTGAGCTTTGCCAAGCCAGTCTAGTTTGTCCTGGTTCTGGAATTCAAATAAATGGGTTGGGCAGAGTTAGGTAACACTGTAGTACAGAAAGTACCTCCCTGTGTTTCCCACTGACATCCTCCCCTGAAAGAGGGAGAGAACGAGGCTCGGCGCATTCCTACTTCGCTGCATTGCTAAAAACATGTCTCCAGCCTGTTTTGAACCTCAGCTGGGCAGCAGTTGGGAATATTAGAGAAAGGAAGCTGAACTCCTGGGACAGAGTCACCTAGCCCTGGCTTTTAAGCAACCGTTCTCTAACCAACATGAGAAATGTGTTGGCTAGACCCCAGCTCTTTCTTGGCTGTGGGGAGAATCAATGAAGTCTGTGGGGACAGAGAAAGCAGAGGGGAATGAATGTCATGCACAGAATCAATTTAAAAGCAGACATTGAAGATCAGTACCTTTAGGGGAACCCAGGGAGCCATCCCCACATCCTCTGCTGTCTGGATAGGTAGTTTTTGCTCTGTGGTACACAAAGGAAGAAACAATCAGGCCTCTTTCCCCTCTTCTAATGACGGTGCTCAGCTCTTAACACTTCAGCTGTGAACAGGCAGCCCCAGCACAGGTTACAGAAGCTATTGCGTTTGTGTTCACTACAGCTTTGCAAAGTCCTGCTCTGATCCATGCTGACTGTTGCTCTGCACTGCGATGGTGGCTCTGGAGAGATGGCGTTGAATTTCATGGTTTGTATGGTTTTGCGTGTTTTTCTGGGGGCTTGGAGAAGTGTATGGTCAGGCTGCTGTTCGTGATCTGCGTGTAGAGGTGAGTTGCAGTAGCTCACCTGTGCTCGGAGGTAGCTGGGAGCACTGTTTCCCAGGCTTGTTGGGGAGCTGATGTGCTGCTGCTAGGGCATTTTCATGTGGACGTCCCTTGAAAATGTCCTAGCCTCGTATAAGTCCTGTATAGCCTTCAGTGATCGGATTCATGTCTCGGAAAACCTGCGCTGCAGAGAGGAACACAAGAATTCATTTTTATTGAGCATTTCCAGACACTGCTAGCTGGCTTTGAAAACTTCAGCTTATAATTATTTTTGATTATATCAATGTTTATATGCTGGTGTGCGTACTATGGGCCAGATGGTACAACTGTTGTTACCTGCGTTGCAGATGCAATTTGGCCCAAATGATGGTGTAAGTCACCCCCAAGTGTCTCCCGGGTGTCAGAGTTAAATATTAGCTTTTGTGAATATTATTTTTCCCTCCTACGGATGAAACAGAGCAAAATAGATACGGTGAAAGGAGAAAAAGTACTAACCAGTACAGCTAATACAAGGCTAATCCTTGGCTGCAGCTTTGGGCTGTTGCGGCACAAATGAGAGAGCAGCCTTCAGACTTCACTAGTCATCCCAAAAGAACAGGTCACAGTCACCCACGATAGGATTAGGAGGGTACAGAGGCACAGAGCCCATGCCATTTTCACAATCCTTTCCTTCCCCATGAGTTGCTCTGCGCAAAGATATCCTACAGACAAGGCTGGGCGGAGAGGCAAGGTTAAAGACAGCAGGAAATTTCAGTACTGCTCAAAGTGCTACGTTCTCCGGTTCTTCCTCATAAGGGGGATTTAATGTGGTCACTTTGAAAATAGTCATCCGGATTGAATTAGCAGCTGTTGTACTCGTGTGATACCTAATATACTTGACACCTAATAGATGAAAGGCAAAAAATCAGGGAGGCAGGATGAAATGACCTGTAATGACAGTTGTTAACACTTGTGATTTTATCAAATGTCTTGGGGTATTTGGTAATGTTTGAGAGTCCTGTGATTATGTGAGACTGTTCCTTTGCAAAGGAAAAAAAAAAAAAAAGAATTTCAAGAGAAAAGTATTATAATGTGGTCCTTAAGATTCAAACAACAGTGAATAAAAAGAACATTGCATGTATTTTTTTGTTGTTTTAGAAATGCATGCAAAATACCATGACTTTAACCTCCTGATTTTCTGGCCTATACATGAGCTCTTGGCATTGGTCATTCTAGACATTTAGGAAAAAGTGTAATAATAAGGTTTCCAGTGCTGTGTGGGTTTTCAGTATTTTGTGTTTCCGAAGCAGGTAGTCCACAGAAAAGAGTTTAGGCACCCTTTGTCTGCCATGGGCTTAGGCTGTAAGCTTTACAGGAATCTAAAGCTCTTTCAGGCTTAATCACAGAAGTGTGGGTTACCCCTCTTGAGAATAAACTGTATTGTATATTGTAACTGCAGCTCGTGTGGAGGAGAGGAGAGACTGCCCTGGAAATCAGTGTAAAGCCTTTAGTCCTTTCCCTGCTTTTTGTTGCTTTCTCCCAGGCGCTGTGACTGTCTTGGGGAAACCAGAAATGGCTTTTAGAACAAATGAGACAAACAGTGAAGTAAAGATCAAGGATGCTTGAAATGAAGTGTAACGTCCTCACACTCTTTCCTTTAATGCATTGGGAAATAAGTGCAAAAAGAGAAATAAGAAGTGCAATGAATTTTGACTCCTTCAATACTTGCTTAAAGGAACCAACATTTTTGCTGGGACTTGGATTTCAGGAGTAATTGCTGTGTTAACGCTGCAACGTTAAATGCATTTCCTCTGATCTCTTCTTGCGGTATAATTGTTGTACTGCTGTGGTCAGCTGCATTCTCTCTTTCTGCAATCGCTTTATGCTTCCCCTGCAATAGGAATGCTGAGTTCAAGGAGCCGCGTTTCAGAAGCAAATCAGAAAAAGCATCTGCATACAAATGGCTCTGAAACAAGTGAGCTTTTCTTCTTTGGCACAGAGGCCTTCAGAGCTATAGCACTACTGTGAGTATTTCCTTCACTTGGTTTCTAGCAACGCAAGTAGGCAAGAGCCTATTTGCGTTGAGATCAGAAGAGCCTTGTGACGGGACTAGACTTGGGTGTAGGAGTACCAGAGACTGTTCCCACCTCTGCTACGGTGCTGATGGGTAACCAACACAGTGGGTAAATTGAGGTATGAAGAGTTTTAAGTGGTCAGCCCCAAATGCTAAGGCCAGGCAGAACTGCGACTCAGTTCTTTGAGTGATCCCCACTGACACGCTTGTGTGGAAATGTGCTTCCATGTTCTCCATCAGTACTTCTTTTCTTTGCCCATATCAAAGGGAAGGCTGCTGCGCTTCTGAAGGGCAGGAGTCCTGTCCCTTTCCTGGGCTGGCTTTGTGTCCCAGCAGTGACCTGTGGTATCTGTGGTGGAACAGAGGCAATCCTGCTCTCCTCTTCTGCACCCTCTCTGCTGCATGTCCCCACGTACTCGTTAGGTTATTTGTTGCCAATGTTGTCTTACAATTTTTTGTCCTTGATGTTTGCAATGCATCCAAGTTTAGGCTGAACCTTTCGAAGTGACAGCTGGGAATTAGGCACCCACGTCCTAGGAGATTTGCTGGAATTTTCAGCGTTGCAAGACTCTGCTTCAGTGATGCTTTTGGTGTATTTCATACCAGCGGTATGGACTTTTGCTGCTTTTTCCCAGGTGCTGTGACTGTCTTGTGGAAACCAGAAAGAGCTGATTTTCTACAGAGCCCGGGATATGCCTCTTCATTTATACTTACTATTTATGATAAAACTTGGTTTATGATCTGACAGTCTTTAATCCCAACAAAACCATCTCTGCCAAGCTAGATGCGGTGACTTTTTGGAATAATTTCTCATGACTCTTTAGTGTTCTCTTGGTACCTCCTGATATTTTTTTGTTTCACTGTTGTACTGTGCATAAATACATACATGGGAGCCATAGTCAAATGAGTTCAGTCCTTGAGGACTTTCCTGAAGACTATTGGCTTTTCACAGGCTGCTTCTCCATTTCCCCAGAGGTCTTCAAAAGAAGTTGGTGATTGCTAAATGTTTTGTTGCCCACGTGCCTTCTAAGCCCTTGAAAAACCAATCCCCTCTGGGCCGGGCAGATGTTGCTGTGGTACCTGCACATCACTGACCCTGGTGGGTTTGGCTGATGTGAGCTCCATGATGTGGTCTCTGATAATATGTGTTGTCCAGTTTCAGGTAATAAAACATACCAGGGAACTAATGCTTTCTCTCACATCTCAGCTGTAAAGTTTCAGATCATGACCCTTCCTAAAAGCAGACAGAAATTTGAAGTAGATGGAATTAGATGGGTTTGTATCTGGACAGATCTCCTCAGCCCTTGCACTGTCAAATGTTAAGTCTACTCAAAGATAAAAGGCTGATACTCATTATAGTTATACTTGTATAAACGGGGGTCTGTCAGTATTAATGGGAGCTGTATGCAGGGTTTGAGGCCAGCACTTTCTCAAAAGCATTTAAATAGAGTGGGGGCACTTATAAACTGAATTTTGTAGCTATTCACTTTATCAAAGGTGGGCCTGATCCAGCCCAGTCCTGAGCTCCCACATCTCTCTCTGACTTCAAGCAGAGATGGTTATTTCTTGCAGGACATTTGCTTTTGTTATTGTAGCGGGGGCTCGGGCTGCTTAGCTTGGAGTGGAGTTCAGGCACTTCAATTTGGAGTTTCACAGATAAAGTTATGCCAGTTGTTTTTTCTTTTTTTTAAATAGCTTGTTGGGGGACGTTTAAATAGACTTGATGTGCTTGGTGCATGCATCCTTTTCCAATTCTTTTTGTTTTGTGTAGCTCATGTTTTCCTCACACTTCAAATCCATCCTAACAAAAACCCAGTTTCTTATTTACTCAGACTTTCACAAAGTTTCAATACCTGTTAGTTCACAGTGCATGAAAAAGCTGAATGCTATTATATATCCTATTTACTGCTTGCAGTTATAATACCCCTCTTAATGATGTGAAATATAAATGAATTATGTGCCCTCATTTGTGGTTGCAAGTTGCTATTATGAATAATGCAAACGGATGCTTGTGAGGCAGTATATGAAAATTTGTTATTTACAAATAAAAAAATTAAGTTTCATATATTTGTTTTTTAAAAAGTTTGCCAGCGGTATCCAAGAACTGCATCCTTAATTGTAAGTGCATGGAGAGCCAGATCTGCTTGCATAATTTCTTTGCAAGGCTTGGGCTATATTCTCCTCCCCCCCCAGCAAAAACTTGCTGCTGCTTTTAAAAATGAGAAACAGATAGAAGAAGACCTGAAGGCATCTGACAAAAAAAAAAAAATCCTGGCCCAGAAGTAATAGAATTGGTCATGTGGTTCCTATTATTCTCTTAAATGTTTTGTTGAATTGCAGCTCAAATAGTAAGAGCTTGAGTGATGGGGGTCTAAATACATTCTTTCTAGCTTTATTCTCTAATAACCGAAATACAGCTGATCATAATTCTTCATTACGTGTTAAGTTTCAATAAAATCTTTTTTTCAGAAAAATACGTATGTTAAAAGCTTTCTGAATTTTGCAAGTAATACACTAAAAGATCATCCTTCTTGTTCTTTTTGGCATTGCATTTTTCTCCCGTTTCTCTTTTATTCTTCATTGCCAGTTTTGACTGCTCGGCTTAGTCACAGGAGTTTATCAAAATAAAAAATATGTTGTTTTAGATAAGTGTGAACATCAGCTGTGAAATGATTAAATGAAAACAGGAGTGAAAAATAGCTCCTTGAACATCAGCAACTAGAGTGAGGGTTGGGATTTTTTTTTTTTTTTGGTGGGTTTTAAACTGCCCATTGAGCTTGTTTTAAAATATCCTAATTAGCTGTTACGAGCAAGTCCTGCAGCATCTCCTTGTGCTTGCAGCTTTGAGGTTACTCAGAGTAACTCATGCCCACGTTAGATATGGGAAGCATCAAGGCTGGTTTTGGGATTTTGGAGTCTCTGGATGCAGACTGAGCCCTCCGTGCTCTGGAGCAGCAAGCTGTGCCTCTGCAGCTCTGCGAGCGAGTCATTTAAATCTGTATTAAGTCCACAGTGGTATATTTTCCCGTATCCAGCACCGAGGTGATGTATATGGTCTCTAGCATGCAATGAGTTGTGAAGTTTTTCCAGCGAAGCCAATTCAGTGCTACGAGGCTCAGCTAAGGACGTATTTGGGGCTGCTGATGTGTTACAGCAATAGACACGGTGCCGCTTTTTGCCAGACTGGGTGAGTTTCTGGGACATTTTGTCTTCTGTTCTCTCTCTGATGGGCCTGCTGGAGAGTGAATTCAATAAGTGTGCTTTTCAGATGATGATGATATAGAAGAAAAAGACTGCCATGAAATCACAACAAGGATCCTCTCCCCCTCTTTTCCTTGCACTCTACCTTCATTTATCTCGGCCAGCTTGAATTGCAGTCCCATTGCTATTAACCTTTCGGCTGCTGGCATTTTACCCAGAGAGCTCAGCCCCAGCTGGCAGTGGAAAGGAGAGGATTTGAGCAACTCTGTAGTGATGAATTGGCGTTGGCGCTTCACTAACGGCCACTCTCTGGAAAGCGGAAAATGCGTTGTGCAGCTCTGCGGTCTCAATACCGTCTGTCCAGGTAGCCACCTGCAAAGGCCTGAAATCCAGGAGCGAACACGAGAAGGGAGAACTGCAGCACTGGAGGGCGTATTTTTCTTTCTGCCTTCCACAACCAACTGCTTTGCCTCTGTACAAGGAGACAAACTTTCTTGGCTCTCAGGGCAGCAGCTGCCTTCCAGCCGGTGCTGACAAGTCAGGCTGTGCAGCTTTGCCTTCTGCTGAGGGGCTCTTGCTGGAGGGGAGCTCCAAGTTAGCAGGTCTCTCCCAAGGGCTGGGCCCTTCTCTCAGAAATCTGACACCAAACTCCAGACATGACTTGTTTTCTAGGCTGTGCACCCAGTTTTTAAAGTGCCTGTTGGACTGCGGTGTCGATATTAGTGCTGTGATGCTGCCTTCGGTCCTCCCCAGAGCACCTCGGTGCCGTGGATGCACAGCGCGATGCTCGGTGCTGTGTTGGCCGGGCCTCGGCTGTGTAATTGCCAGTCCTGCCATCTGCTAGGTGCAGGGCAGGGAACATTTTGTACTGGCTTTCTCTGGCCTGTCAGTATAGCACACAGCAGGAGGTATCATAAACCACGGAGGTGTGATGAAGTCTGGTCATGGTGCTTGGCAGGGGAAGGGAGGCTGCCTTCCACGGGTCCGTCCCCTGGGAGCTGTTGGCAGATCTGCCTGTGACATCGACCGTCGTGCTGCGAGTCTGCTGGGCCCCCGCAGGTACGTGGCTGGGCACGAGCAGCACGTAAACCGGTACATTCATTATTCTGCTCTAGAGAATCGCACTAGATAAACGTCAACAAATGACTCGGGCTTCAGTTAATGAAGAGAGGTTTTTGTTTTAAAGAGCTAATTGTCCATCTCTTCTGCATAAGAAAGGCAGGGCTTTTTTTTTTTTCCTAGCAACGTGGCAGAACTTACAGATGTGCAAATACTGTGGGCAACATCTATTATTTAACTTTCATTACCATTAATATGAATTAAATTGATGGCGTTTGTCAAGATGCTTTATGTGTTGTAGCCGATGCCTTAGGGAACTGCTTTTGAAAGAGGAGAATTTCAGGAAAAGAAAAGTTGGTTTAGTGGCTAGGAGAAAAGGACTCTGGAGAGTTGAGTTTAGCTCTCAGAAGCGAGAGCTGAATTTGGTTCTCTGTATGACCTCCTGTAAATATTGCATGTCCAGAGTTTCTGTGAAACTCTCCTCCTATTTATGCAGCTTCCTGAAGTGGCTGGATTTTCAAAACGGGTCTAGTAACCCAAATGAGATATGAGTTTAATGATCTTGTGTCCTGTTCAGGAAAAAATGTGAAAATACGAGAACAGGTGGCAGGTAAAACACATGTGCAATAGATCAGATGCGACCAAGAAGTGTTGGCTGTGATTTTCATGTTCTGTAGACCTGATTGTGCGGCGACATAACTGGAATTTCTCAGTCTTATTGGAGCCAAAAGATGGCTATGTAGGAAAGGACATGTCCAGCGAGATCCACGTATACGATTTTTGGAGTGTGAGGGTTGCAGTCATATACTCAAGCATCAAATGGCATTGCTGCCTGAGCAGGCTGGTAGTTTAGAGGCTGGGTGATCTGCGTCCAGTAACTGTGGATGCTCCTCTGCTCTCATCTGCTGAGAGGAGGAGAGATGGAAAAGAAAAAAAAAGAGCTTGAACAGAAGAATTTCAATTTAAAGGCACTGGAGGCACTGCAGCAGGAACTGTTTCCTACCTTTGCTGGCTCCTGCAGATGTGTGGCCAGGCCCTCTCTGGGGGCTCTGCCCAGCCAGCGTGTCTGGTAGCGCCTGCTTTGTTCATTATTTGTGTTTGTGTGGGCTCGGTGAACGGCAGTGCAGGCAGGAGACCTGCCTCTCTTAATCCCTTTTACATTTCAATTCTTAAAAGCAATTTCAGAAGAATAACCACTTTTTAAAGTGGATTTAAAGAAAAAGGAGAAAATTAAAAGAAAACCCAAATTCAAAGACCTGAAAACCCAGTCACTAGTATTATGCTTAACCTGGGCGAGTGACTCAGTATGAGATAAATTAACCCAAATGTCTGGTTACAGTAGTGCAGATCTCGCTGGAAGTGAGACTTGAGCTGCCACCCTCGCCTCTTCTTTCTCTTCTGGTGTTAATTTTATTTGCCGGACAATGAGTACTCCTTTAGTAAAAGCATTGACTTGCACAGCAGGCTTTGTGAAAGAGCCTCTATAAATACCCAGGTAATTGGTACTAGGCTAAAAGTGAAAGATGACCCCAAATGCAGCAGTTATTGCAAGTTCCACCTAAGCCACTTGGGCAGTAGATGGTTGCAGTATAGCACAAAAATAGCCAGCTGCCTTTCAGCAGCCTTGCTGGGAGCAGGTATCAATCTAGCCTTGGACAGACACAAAACTCTGCGTTGTCAATCTGTCGATAAGGAGCCACTGTGTGCCTGCCAAGAAAGCGCATCAGTGTTTCTTCTGTAGGGGAACAGACAGGCACGAGAGAGCTGGTCAGTCCCCTGTGGCTCCCCTGCTTGGACATGAATGTTCCTGATGTCGCTGTTGGGTGTAAACTTGCTGGTTGTATTTCCAAAGTTGCGTGGAGACTGTCTGCTGAGAAACACGTGAAGGCTTCACCTTCTTTTGCACTGAGCAGGAAATGGTAGCAGCTTTCTGAACTCTCTTGGTCCAGGCCAGGGCTGAATAGGTGAGGAGGAAACTTCCTATCTCATTGCGAATCCCCCAAATCCCACAGTTGCATTTTTAATATCTACTATAAAAAAAAAAAAATCTATGGCAATGGACCACCTCTTTCTGATTTCTACATGCCTCCAAGGGAGTGTTCCTTTTAAAAATTCAGAGGTTCTGGCTGCCACTTTGGTTTATATATTCTGTCCATGTTCAGTAGTAGTTTCTGTAAATGTTGGGCCAGCTGCAGTTAAAGCTGCAGTTTATCTCGGTACAGAATACGGAGCTCTTGTGAGGAGCAAACTCCCCAGACTGAAATCACTTACGGTATAAGCTGAAAGGTCACCAACCTGTCAAAATCTTCACAGCACTGATTTTTCAAGTCATTGTTCATACCAGGATGAACTCTAGACCGATTCAGTATTTTTATAGTTCCTAAATAGTAATGCTGGTCTTTCTTCCTGTACCTTGGATCCAGGCACAATAACAAGAAAAAGATTTGAGAGAAGCTCTTAAAGTTTTGTCTTCTGGGGCAGGAGATGAGAGAAGGAGCCCTTTCCTTTGGCTTGCTTGCCAGGGCAGGCAGGGGTGTCACCTCCTCCGAGAAGGCCTGGGACAAGTGCAACACACCAGGCCAAAGAGGTCTGGGGAGCCCTGAAGAAATATCCGTGCTCTTTGAGTGGTTTATACGTGTGTAGTTGGTCTTCTGGCCAGAGATGTGCACTTTGGGATTCGTCGTCTGGGTCTGCACCTCTGCTCTAACTTCACCATGTGTGTGGTGCTGAAGTAGTATGGATAGTGCTTGCCTTCAGATGTAGGTGAGTTTCAAACATTTTGAGATTCATGAGCGAATGGACCTCTTCTCTCAGGACAGGCTGAGAGAGTTGGGGCTGTTCAGCCTGGAGAAGAGAAGGCTGGGGGGAGACCTTATTGCAGCCTTTCAGTACTTAAAGGGGGCCTATAGGAAAGATGGGAACAGTCTTTTTAGCAAGGCCTGTTGTGACAGGACAAAGGGTAATGGTTTTAAACTAAAGGAGGGGAGATTTAGGCTAGATGTAAGGAAGAAATTTTTTACAATGAGGGTGGTGAAGCACTGGAACAGGTTGCCCAGAGAGGTAGTGGAGGCCCCATCCCTAGAAACCTTTAAGGTCAGGTTGGATGAGGCTCTGAGCAACCTGATCTGGTTGATGATGTCCCTGCTCCCTGCAGGGGGGTTGGACTAGATGACCTCTGAAGGTCCCTTCCAACCCAAAGCATTCTGTGATTCTTCCAGTATTGAGGCTCCACCTGCAAATTCATGAGAAAACATTTCATTTTACATTATCAGAATTTCTTTGAGAGAAGAAAAAGAAAAACCTTTTCACAGAAACTACTTCAGCATTCACAAAACTTCCACAGTTTTCCTGAAAAAAAAGTTTCTCAATTCTAATCTCTTTGACCAAGGTTTTGACCAGACCTACTCAACGACAGCAGCTCACTTTTGTATCAGGGCTCTTGCTTGGTAAATGTGCAGTTCAAACTCCTGCTCTGCATTAACATTATTTATTCAATGTGAGACCCCCGCCATGGGACAGGGAGAGTCCTCCCCAAAACAGGCAGCAACCAGCAGGCACTCACAGGCATTAAAGAGGCTCAGAACAGGAGCTTAACTCACATTGCTTGCATCCCCTGGAGGTGTTCTTTTATATCGGGGGTTTTAGGATTACCTTTATGCAGAATGAGTAAACTTTTGAAATCCTTGAGAGATTTCACAAGTTCCTGAATTCGCTGTCCCCAAATTAGTAGTAATGTCCAAGGCATGAGACAAAGTCTCTCAATATTGGAGTATGGTAGATCTGTACTCGTGTGAGAACTAAATGCTGGTTTATACTCTCTCAGCTAATGCTGTCTGAGGAAACTTTTCACTGAACTTCTACTCTCTGCAAAGCAACAAGCATGGAGATGTTGGGCATGTAGTAACCTGGTAGAACATCCAATGGGTAATTTGTTCTGACAATTTTTATGAGCAGAAAAAAAAAAACCTCATCAAATGTGTGTCATACTTTCTGACCCTTCTCTGTGGTCCATTTACCTCCTGGAAGAACCACCTGCTTTCTGCTTTGATGCTCCATTTGCAGTACTTGAGGGAGGAATGATTGTAGTGGCATGCAGCCACTGGTTAACTTCTCTCCAGATGTGTGCTCCAGATGGCTATCCTGAGAATCCACCCCAGACCCAGATTTCCTATTTAACACTGACAGGCTTGATTCAAACTGAAACACAGCCTTCTGCTGTACTTTCCTCCTTTCTAGCTGGTAGCATCCACAGAGTGGATGTGGGCCAAACACAGTCCATAGAAAGCTACACTATATCTGTCGTTGACTCACTGGCAGCATTAAAGATGAAGGTATTAGCCTCTTCTCTTAAAGCCTGTCTCACTCCATACAAATGGCTACAATCTGATCTATGTTTCATGAATATCGCAGCTGACCCTCTGAAACCCAGTGTGTTGGTGCTGGATGAACTGTTTGAGCAAACGCGAATGCCGTTTTTTTTTTTAAGCATTCACTGGGCTCGTACAGAATAATAGCTTCTCTCCTTGTTGCCTCTCACGTTTTCTGTTCCATCTCTCTGAACAATAGCACGAGCCTCTTTATTCCTGAGCTCTCTCAGGATGTTATTTGTTTATCATCTTTCTTTAGTAACAGTCAGTGTAGCCGAGTGATATAATTTAGCTTTGTGAAGTCCCAACCATAGTAGAATGCAAAGTGGCTCCTCTCATTTCTCTGGAGTTCAGGAAAGCTGCAACAAGAGGAAGAAAGCAAGTTGTGCTCTTTGTATGCTCACTTCTCTATCCCTGCCCACTTCCTAACAAAACTCTTGTGGTTTGGGTTTTTTTTGTTTTTTTTTGTTTTTTTTTTTAACATGGAATCAATAATTTTTTCCTCAAGTCCTGTTGATCACCTCAGGGTACAAGCAGAGCTAGGCTGAGCATCCTTGTCTCAAAACACGTGCCCTGCAGATGTGATAGGAGGCATAACAAAGCACATCAGGTCGCTGCATTTCAATGTTGGTGCTCTTGACTTGGGATCAAGTATTCTCAGGGCGTAACGCAACTCCTCTGCAAGAGAACACCTCCGCTGTGGCACCAGAATACAGTGCAGATCACAACAAAAGTGTGAAGCCTGGAGAGCCCCAGCAAGCTTTGCTGTAGGGGGTTTGTTGCTTTCCTACCAGGTTACAACATACAGGGCTAGACGTGCGATTACAGCATTTGGAGGTAGTGCTACTGGACTAGGGGAGACTCAACCGGTACTTTCTGGATGAAATCAAACCCTTTGAAGCAGTAGTCCTAACAAAGACTATCAAGCAACAGGCTACTCTGACGTTACTCACATCTCCAGGAATTAAAAAACCTAGGAAATTATAGTCAACAGAGGCAGGAGAGTCTGATGCTCCATATTGTAACTTTTAAAAGCCTTCACCCGTGATGTTGTGTTTCATAACTCTCTCCTGGGACCCAGCAAGAGGGTGCAGCAGTTGCTTGGAGGATGTAAAATGTGATCAAGGCCATAAGGAGACAGGGCTCCCCAAAGCCTAGGTGTTGGGTTGTGCAAAGGATCCTGGTGAACTCCAGGGACAGCTGGAGTCACAGGACCCAGGGAGTCCAGCTACATGGTCACAGCATGAAAACCGAGACTTTGGCAGTCTGTGACAGTTCAAGTGTGCGATGCTGCAGGAGGGGAGCAGCACTGCTTGCTGTTCTGATGCACTCCTTTCCATCAAGTCTTTGGGAGTGCTTTCAACACCTTATTCCAGGAAATATGCCAAGAAAGGGCAAATATACTGGTTATTTATGGGCTTTCTTAAGGCCTTCCCTATTACTGCCTGGAGTCCATCAGGGTAGACATTTATGTACTGCTCTGACCTTTTCTGCCAACTGAAAGAACGCAGGTCCTCTGGTTCCCCACTGACCTTCCAGTGTACTCTTTCTTGGGAAGGTAGAAATAAGAAAACTATCCCCAAGGAGGCTCAAAGGAAGAAACATTTTTCTCTCATTAAAAGATCCACTGTAAGTATTCGTAACTGGCAAAGAAAGAGGGTTTGTAGGCTTCTTGCTTTCTTTGTCATGGGAGTGAATCAAACAAGGATTTTTTTTTTTTTTTTTTTTTTCTGGGGGGTAAATAAAAAAAGAGTTTTTTTTTTTTTTTTTTGTCATCTCAGCTCAGGATGATAGGAATAATTTTTATTTGTATGAAGTCACTGTTGAGAATGTTTTCAATATCTCCTATGAACAGAAGGAAAACTCCCACATCAAAGACTCCATTAATCTTTGCTGCCCTGATCTAGATTGACTTATTCAGCGCATGAACTAGACCATTAGCAACACTAGGGATTTCCCCTCATCCTGTGGTGGCGAGATCAGTGGAAATAATAAACAAGAGTGAGTGAACGTGCAGGCTGATTAGCGTATCCCCATGTATTTTCATGCTTGGAGACCTTTGTAATATCTCCCCTGGCATCAGGTGCCGCTTATTGACTCCTGTGTGGCAAAAGGTCAGTGGTATCCCCACTCCACAGGGCTACTGCTTATCAGAGATGGTACTTATGTTTGACTAAACTTCAAAAAACTTTGACCTTTTTATTATTTTCTTTTTATCTGTGCAATTTAATGTTTTTTGGAGGGTGGGTGGAAGGAGAATAACTCTTCTACCAGCCTTTCCAAGAGTCACCCAGGGGAGCTGGGTTTTTTGCAAAGGCCAAATTATCTCCTTCAAGACATAATTTCTCTGAAAATAGAATAATTTAAAACCTAATTTTCTTGCTTACAAACTTGGAATCTCTTGTGTGTGGATGAGGGAGGTGCAGATGTTTTCAGACGCTTGGGAACTGTTCACTGGTTAGTTTAAAATATTTAGCTATTTGCATGCTTCATTTTGAGGTATGTAAAATAAATGGAATCATAAATCACTCCTTAAATATTCTATTTGGTGCTGGGTGACTGGAAATAACAGATGGATGCTTACAGCTGGGATTTAATTTTGCTCTAAGTTAGTGATGGGTTAGAAACCAGTACACCAGATCTTAGCCCCCTAAAGCTTTGGATCTGTTTGCATCTGTCTTGGGAACTTTGTGAGGCATAAGACTTGCATTAAGTGGGTAACAGCTGTAACCCCAGATCGGAGTCATCTTCAACATCGGGGCAGTTTAGGTCCAGGCCTGGGGGACTGCTCCCAACTTTCTGCTTAAAACTGCAGTGGAAGTACGGAGGTATTAAAATAGCATGGGTGGGGCTGTAATTTCTGCCTTTTCCAAAATATAATTGAGAATAATACATCTGGAAGGGGGGGGGGGGAAATACAGCAGTACAGATCAGATAAGTCAGAGATTTAAAGCTCACTGGCACACTGTCAAACTCCTCCTGGCAGTGTGTACAAGTCAGTTTTACTACGCAGAGGGAGATAGGGCTGAATGCCGGCTACAAACACCTGTAAGAGCCAGATGTTCACATGATGTCCTTGTCGTTTGGCTGTCAGCTGTGCCGATACTTTTTCTTTACATGCAAGAAAAGGAGAGAGTGGGAGAAAAGAGATTGTGATCCTCTGCCAGGAGGCCTGTGCTCTCTGTACAGCTCCCTTTGCGTGGACGGCTGCTGCAGGGTTGGGTTAAGTCATGAGGAGGGATTGCACGGGACAAGAAGAGAAGCGGTGTTATCCTATGTTCCTTGCATTAATAAAATTTAACAGAGATGTAGAATTGTACGCAGTAGTCAGCCCGCTATTTTTAAATAAAGTTTAAATTGCAGATCGCAGCTAATGGCACCAGATCTCCCCCGAGCATATCTCTAAGCAGGAATAACACAGCTTGCAGCACTGTCCAGAATTTGGACCACTGAGCAGGCTCAGCTCTTCAGGTGATCCGGGGTACGGGCACGCTTGTGCGTGCATCAGCCACGGTGCTCAGCAGTTCTTGTTGCAATGCTAAACCTGCTGAGCTTGAGAACTGCCCGCCCCTGTGCCAAATAACGCTTTCGTTGTGCTATGCGTTGTGTCAGAACGTGCCCTGTTTTCCTGGAGGCTAGCTGCACCACAGGTAGTTTCATAAAGATACAGGGATGCATCTTTGGAGGCAGAGATTTACCATTACTGGGGATCTGGGACTGGGCAATCGTGGTGGTGCCTGGGACTGCACAGGGATACAAAGATCTAGTGATCATTTGTCTTGTGTGCTGTCCTAATTTTTCTCGCATCCACTGTGCACAGAATTTGGGACCAGTTTGCCAGGCTCCTTTAAGCAGGCTTCTGCTAACATATCTAGAAATTTGACTGACCTCAAACATTTTCCCATTTGCTTATCTGTTTTTTCTAGTAATGGGATGCCTGGTAACACTGAAGTTGAGAAAACTACAAATGATTTAATAGCAGATGTGGCTCCTGTTTCCTTTTGCCAAGTCACTGCCTAATTCAGTGCAAACATTTAGGTTTTGTTTTAGCTGAAGGTGAAAGAGTCTCTCCAGCAGTAATCCTGCAGAGCCCAGTGTACACACTTCATCTTCTGTGCTGGGCCCACAAGGCCAGCTTAGTGACATTTGGCTCGGAGAACTCTTTCCAAGTACATTTAAAGTTCAGCCTTGACTGGGAGGATTCTCCATCAAGCAGCATCTTCATTACTACCAACTTGCAGAAGCGGGGAGAGACGGAACGGCACTGTTGAGGTCAATTTGCAGGCACAGTTCTCTTGGCTTGCTGAATAAAGTGGGTTTTGAGATGGTGCTGATGATTTTGCTTGCATCCACCAAAGAAAGGTTATTGAGCATTCAGTAAATCTCCTGGGGATCAGTTATAAAGAATGGTATTTACAGGAGGGTAAACCATAAATCTTTATGACCTTCTTGCAGTTAGCAGCATTTAAAGTTGCATTATTCTTTTCTTTTCCTGTAGACAAGGCTTTGATAAAACTATCTGTCAGTTAACTTAAATAATCCATGGACAACAGGGTCTTTGCTGGAGAAGAGGAGAAACTACTTAGTTGAATTTTAACTTGTTTGTTTGTTTTACTTCTTGCCAACTTTTTTTCTAGGAGATTAAAGATGAATTTAATGTTTTGGTGGATTCTCTGAGGAACATGTACCTTGACAGGAGGCGAAAAAAGGCCCCCTTAGGTCACCATTGTCGTCTTTTCTGATCTTCTTGTCAAATAGGCGATGACAACAGGACTGTGGAGAGTTGAACAAGGGAATCTCTGTCATTCAAATTGTTGCATGTTTGATCCCTGCTGTCAGGTTTTCATGAATTTCACATGCACAATGTGTGTCTTCAGTTGTTACAAATTAGTGCCTGGTATTTTTCAGGCTACCTGGGACAACTTCCTTCTTAAATAATTGAAATGTATGTTATTTTGATTTTACTTTTTTAGTAGTGAGGTTTTTAGTCTCAGTATTTAATTTACTTAATAAGAAATTTTAAAATTGCTTCTTTTCCTTGTTCTTTCATTAGCCTCAGTCAATGCCATAATTTCTTGTCAATTGAGTTTCACTGTCTTTTGAACAGTTACTGTGAACAGATTGCATATCTTATTTAAATATATTTACAGACCTGTTGCTTCTGTTGAAGGCATACAAAATTGTCTGGCATGGATACTTTCATTTTGTGTCTATATTAAGGCCCAATATTTATAAACAAGCTTTCTAAAACCAAACAAGCTACACTGATACTGTTTCTAGTGTGGAGGCAATTAGATGCGTAAGAAGGAATTTTCACTAGTCTTATTAATTTCTATTCCTGTACGGGAATATTTATGCCACTATAAAACACCTTTATACTAGTAAAATTGCATTCACATTGACGTTGCTAAGCTGGTGTAATTATATCAGAGAGCGGGTGTAATTCTGCTGAAAGAGTTAAAGCAGGACAACATCTTCTTGTTGGCAAACCTTCAGGTGGGTATGGAGGCCAGGTTGCCCTATACAACTCCAGCTGTAGGAGCTGAGGAGGTCTCTTGAGGACGTGGACATCTCATTTCAAGCTGGTGCTTTTGCAAGAGGTGCAATTGTTTAAGTAAAACTGTATAAGCATAACGTACGGGTCTCTGGTCAAGTTATAGGCTGTTTAAACCTCCCTAAAAGGCAACGTTATGGTTTTAGGAAAGAGAGTCAAATTTTTAACCTAGGTTCTTCACAGTCTTACCTCTTTGGTGTAGAAATTGGAGTTTGCATGGTCAAAAAAATGGGTGCCAAAAATTCTCAGCAAAATGGGCCAGCTTGAGTGCAGAGGAAACATGGACGTCAGGTGGGAGACGGGCATTGCTCTGTGTTTCATACATTTCTTTTTAAGAAACAAGCGTCAATGCAGGAAACTTTCTAAATCATTCTTTGACTTTCTAAAGCAGTAGTTTTAGGCTGCAGTAGGCTGCGGGTGCTTGAGGACAGAGCACCCATGTACAAAGTCATGTGTGATTCCCTACCAAAGGAGACATTAATATTTTAAAAGGAAGAGCAAGTGTCTGTGGCTTGGAAATAGACAGTTTTGTTTTGTCCTTTGTAAATTATGCAGAGCAAAAACTTTCATAAATAACTGGTAATGTATAAACATTTACCCTCTGGAGCAAGATTAATACATATATTTGTTTGAAAGAAGCGTACATGTTGCTCCAAGGGTCTGGTTTGTGAAACATTTAAGTACTTGTTTATGTCTTGCTGAAGCCAAAGAGATACTGTAGCTACGGATGGAGCCAGCTTTTCCTATCAACTCCTGCTCAGGTGTGATTTGCAAATGAAGTATTTTGGCTTGGGGGAACACGTTCTCTGGAGAAGCTAGCGGTGACACATGGCACAATCATTTACAGCTCTCAGGCACTGCGTGGGAAAGCATCGCATCGCAACGATAGGGTAATTAACTGATGCTGACAATTGAGTAATTGGGAGGGTATGGCACAGTGCGGATATAGTTGGTAGTGCCTCAAAGTTCTTTGTGTCCTTTGCTTTAAAATGAAGAAACAGATGGCCTGTTGGAGTTACTTGCTTCCCCTTCCCTCCTCAGGTGCTCATTTTATGCTAAAGGCAGCCATCTGCTTAGGACTGTTGACTTGTACCTGTGGAAAATAAATACTGAATAAGTTTCATTCTACTGTAAGTGACTTTTAAGCTTGGAACATCATACTGAAGTATTACCACGCTCCTATTTGTGTCTGTTTCTGTGGTGACACAGAAATGTATATTTAATACCCTAACTGTGTAGGGACTAGGAAGGAACTAGTAGGAACTAGTTATGAAACATTAGTGCATGATGTACATTTTGCTTCTGTCTAGGGGGAGAGCCATACCCTCTAATGAGTATCTCACTGTGCTCCTTTGTACAGTGCAGCTGGACTCCTCTTTATTTCCCTTTTTATGCTAAAATTATCTGCCAGTGCTCTTTTTACTTGTGACCATCTGAAGGCAGACAGGAGTTTCCTGAAAGCCCGTGCTATACGTGAATGAAGGTACCATGTTGTATTTTACTTGCAATCTACTCATTTAAGCAAATACTGTATCATACGATTTTCAGGCTCTAAAGCAAATGCCTCATTATTTCCTTCAGTCATCCAGATCCCTGAGGATCTTTCTCTATTTCTCTCTTTACCTTTGTTGCTGTCCTCTGTGGCGGATGCCAGGCTTCTGGTAAAACAAGTCTGACTGCTCTTTTCATTGGTGATTTACTTCCAGCTCTAAAATATACCGAATTTGTTTTTGAAGTCCTACAGCACTGTGGGAACAATGTTATCCTGGTGCTGCATGCCTCTGTGGTCCTTTCTGTTGTGATTCGTGCCCAGGTTCTGCCCTGCCAGGCTCTGTGCCGGTGGCCATGCTCCCCGTTTTGTGTGTGTGGGTGCAGCTTGTGCTCTGAAGCGCAGGTTTTTGCAGGAATGGAAGCATGAAATACAGTGGCATGAGCAAATACGTACAGATGTACAGAATAAAGCTCAGAGCTTTAGAAGCTGGCTCAAAACCTCTTTGGAAATGCAGCCAATTGGGCTAGATGCATCCCAGGTGTAAAACTGTGGACTTAAATTCACCAATTGCAGTGGCTGTCTGATACACTCCGAGACGATTCTGAAGCAGAAATCAAGGGCGTGAGGGACCTACGTCTGCTTACACTAACAGACACTGTGATGTAATGTTTTTGTATGGATGTAGGCATGTATAGGTGATTATTCCCGATCTTCTTACACAGAGTGTGGGGATTAAATACTGAAAATTTTAGTAGCAGTTTCTGGCTCAGACAGAAGAATTCCTTTGCCACCACCATGCTCTTCCTTGTATTGTAAATGGTGCAGCTTCTCCAAATGGAGGGCACCTGTAAAATGATGAGCACTGCTGTCCATCAATTCCTAACAGCAGGTCAGGAGAGATGTGAGATTGCTGCAATCGGCTAAAAACTTTGCCGAGAAAAATCATGATGGGGGGGAAGTACAATAAATAAAAAAAGGAAGGCAGCCAACACAGTATAAAAGGAACATGACAGAAGAGAGAAGAAAAGCAGAATTTGAGTGAAAAACAGTTTAGTGAAATCATGCTGGAATGGGCTGAGTTTGCAGGTGAGAGGTGCTCTTTACTTATCTGTTGGAATTGCATTTTGATTCTTTTGTCTGCTTCTTTGTGCAGCTCTGCTACCTCTTCTCAGAATTAAGAAAGTCTCTCCAAATGAGCATAACTAATCCTTCCTTCCCTACTTAATGTCTTCTCCTGGTTTTTTGCAGAGCATATTTTGAGAGAGCTGCGGCTGCTGTTGCAGCTCTTAATTCAGTCCCTCTAGGCTGGAGGAGGAAAAAGAGAGTCTGAACGGCAGTCAGTGACACAAGAATTTCCTGAGCTGGGTCTGCATAGTGCTAGATAATTCTTTTTTTCAACTTGGTGCCAGAGGTCCTGCAGTTACCTGTCTCTGAGAAGGTGAAGCAACGTTTGCATGAGGCTTGTAAAGCGCTGAGTGATGCTAACAGTATTAGTTTGGGATTAGCCACTGCAGCACAACCACCGTGGTGGCAGAGCTGCAGCTCAGAGGATGGTCTCCTCCAAACCTGGAGTGCTGTTAAGTGAAAGCAGCAGAGGAAATGGGCCATTTTCTTGTGTTTATAGCATTCGCAGTACTCAAAACTTTGCCCATGTCCGTTGCCTCTGTAAAAAGCAGGGCAGCGTGCTGTACATCAGGGCATAGGAAACACTGTGTGGGGACATGGAGATGTTTTGTCTTAGCTAGCATTTTTTTCTTTTCTGTTGTTGCAAGCACACTAGTGCTGGCAGTCCATGATGAAAACTTCCACTGTGTTTCTCTCTATCACAGTAGACAACAGGTGATTTTGAAGGCTTCAGGTCCTTATGGCACTTGTGCAGTTTTTCAGCATAGTTTTAAGGTCTGACGATAATTTCAGGTATCCAGCTTGGATGTGTTAAAGTCAACTGTGTCCTACATCTGTCCTCTGAGACCAATTCAGCTTCTTAACATGACCATTTTTTACAGTTAGAAATTACCTGCACTGGTAGCAGATTTCACCAGTGAATATTATTAACCTGGGGACGAACAACTTGTTTTTCAAAAAAATGACCAAAATGATGTTCCCAGGCTGTATACTCCTGCTGCTATATTCCCCTTGTCCCCAAAAGAAAGGTTAAAAATACACATATTTACTATAGTCACATTCCCCATTAATATGGAATTCAGAAAACAATACGATACTCCACAGGCGAAAAATATACCCCCAAAGAGACAAATGAATTTAACCAAATTAATCACTTTAGAAGAATAAATTAGTGAGTGATAAACAGATAAACCTCTTGGGTGTTGCTAGAGAGAGGAATGAAACTCTAGTCTGGGATTTACCTGAGACTGTCCTAGGTGAAAAGTGCCTACCGAAGAATTGTACCAAATAGCTCTAATAGTGCAGGGGCTGGTCTCTCTTCGTCTCCCTGTGTGTGGCTAGTTTGGGCTTTGCTAGATGGAGTGAAATCCTGGGCTGGACTTCTCCTTTTGCTTTCTTACACTGCTAGTGCTCTGTTGATAGTTTGATTCTCCTGACACGATTGCCAGCTTGCCAGGTGACTCCTGTGTCTGGTTGCTCCAGCAGACGGTCTCTTGTTGCTGCACTGTTTCTGTGAGGTGTTTTTATGTAGTGAGATGATGAAGCCAGACTGAATTAATATATATGTGTGTGTGTGTGTGTGTATTCCCTGCCCCCCCCCCCNTACATTTTGAGAGCCCGGGAACCCAACCCAAGTGGCTCAGCTGGACACGTCCCCATCTGCTTTACCAGCCAAGTTGTTTCCCTCAGCCTCTCATCGCCGTGCCTCTTCCTGAAGGGCCGTTTGGTTTTAGGTCTTGTCTTACTTGTCAAATGGCTTCCAGTGTCCTTTTGAGAAGGGTGTTATGTATTGCAGATCTTCCATATGCAGTTTAATGCACTCTGTACCAATACACTAGCTGAGAGCACTCATATATATTATTTATAAGATCAGTATTTTAAATGCAAACCCAAATCTTCTATGTAAACTCATTTGCTTTGTGTATCAGATTTCTGCAGATCTCTGGAATCTAGCAGGCTTATAAACCTCTTTTTGAGGGACTTCTTGGCTGATCAATTGTTTTGGTGTTGGAGGAGGTGAATTATGAATTCTGTCTGATTTGTCACTGCAGCCTGACACTGCGTCCAGCACGGGTCGATCCATGGGGGGCACTCTTGGAGCAAGGTCCGAGCAGCATCCTTAGCTATGAACCAGCTGCCCTGCAGTCAGGAGGAAGGGCTATGCAGTCCAGCAGCCTCTCTTGACTGTCTCAACCCAGGCTCTGTGTACCTAGCAGGTCATGTTGCAATGTTAGGGTAGTGTCCTCCAGTGAAGAGACGACTATCGTACTTCAGTCGGCTGAGTGGAGAAAGGTTTTTCTGCGCTGCAGAACCAATTATTTTGAGAGATGCTTTTCGGTGCAAAGGCATCCACATCCAAACTGCCTTGTGGCTGAATGTGAGATTTTTGGATTGGCCAGTCACTCCACCAGCTGGGGAAGCTGGAAGATGAGTGGTTGTGGAGTGAGGCTTGAGTGAGCCAGGACAGAAGTCCCTTCATTCCCTTCCCCTGTTAGGACACTTGGTTTGGCACTTTTCCAAAGGCAAGCTCTAAATATGAGCTGCTCTTTGCTTAAAGTGGCTTAGGTATTCTGTGCAGCAGTGAGAGAGGGAGAGATATAGCATATTAGCTTCAATTTTGTGGTATCAGTAAACGTTCATGCGGTATGTGTGGTACATTAATCTTGACCCATGAAGACTTGTACAAACAGAAAGAAAGTTGAATTGAATAAAAAATAATTTAGCAGGTTAGTTTGTTTCCTGAAAGAAGACATGCTCTTTAGTTTGATTAAATCTAGAAAGGAAAAGTCTTGTGATGGGAGCATACCAGGCACAGGGAACTTTATTGCACCCCAACCCTCACTGCGTGAACGTGGCAGCACGAAACATCATCCAAGGACAGATGCTACACATTGCAGTAGATACCTAGAATTGAATCTGTGTGGGTTCTGCTGTAGTTTATCTCACTGGGTGGGTTTTGTCTGGAAATGTAGCTCTTTGGGGTCTTTCTCAGTAATATGTTTCCAGACAGATGTCAGTGTCACCTTAGGAAGTTGCAATGGGTATTATCCGGAATTGCTTGGCAGTAGGAGGGAGAGAATGGGTTTTGGAGGTCTTTGAACCTGGACTATTTGCTTGATTTCTGCTTCAAAGGAAGGTTTATTCTGTACAGTGTCTGCTTCAAGGTGTTTGGACTGTGTGATCTGTCAGTTGATCTTTACGTTTAGGAAAAGTCCACAAAACAAAATCCCAACAACCCACTGCAGAATAATGCAGGCTTTTACTGTATCTCTTATTAGCAATGAAAAGTGAACTAACTGCTGGTTCCTGTGGGACTGCTTCTGCCTTGATGATTTCTTAATATCTTTTGTTTTCTTCAAAGGTTAATCTCCTTTAGCTACCCTGTGATATCTGGCCCCTTTCCACATGCACCTGCTTTTCTCAGCTGGGTCTTCAGTAGTGACCTTATAACTCTGTAGACAAACATGATCATTGTTGATCTGTCAAATCCAATATCCCTTTGCTTAAATGTTAGGTGGATTTATGTTATTGCTTTGGGAGGCAATAATCCAGAAGGGAATTCATTTTACAGAGAGGTCTTCTGCCTTGCTAAAGGGCTGTTGGTTGGACGAGTCACCTGCCTAACATCATCCCAGTTGGTTTGCTTCTTCATTTGTTCATACATCTATTTGTCTCTCACACGTAGACTAAGAAGCAAAGTCTGATCCTTCCATCTGAGATTTGGTAATCTGATTTAGCAGTGCTATATTCGCATGCCTGAGGCTTTACTGTGTGATGCCATTGCAGAGAAAAGATAGCAGATGAAGGCTAGTTATCATGTGGACCCTGCTGCTTCTTTGGTTGCTTACAACAGCAGTTTTAGAAGCCAGGAGAGTGAACAGTGGGGACAGTAAATAAGAGTTAACCCAGCCAAAACCCACAAAACCAACTGCAACTGGCTGTGCTGGGGGCTTTAGGAAATTACTGTATATGTACAACTGTGACCTCTGCTATTCAGACCTCCCAGAGCTGTGCCAGAAATGTAGATTAATGGCTGCTCTACTAAACACTATCACGTGCTCTTCTTTTTAGGGGTGGGTAGAGTACACTGAGCTTAATGGAATAAAAATCTGTTGTGACAGAGAGTGACTGAAATGAAGTTTGTTAATGGGGTGACATTTAATGGTATTTTCTATGGCTGTTTAGTCTGTAAAAAAAGCATTTTTTCAGTTGGCTGTTGGTCTGGCTTGACATGCATCCAGTGTCCAGGGCTTGTGAGTGCTCACCTGAGTATCCTGGGCTCTGCAGCACCCTGGGCTCTGCAGGAACAACTCCGTGGAAGGAGGCTGTGTCTGCTTGAGCTGCAGAGCTGATGGACTCCTCATTCCCGAGAGCTTGATGCCAGCTTTGGCACCTTATTTAGCATCTTGTGCTCTATGGCTTGAGCAGAAACTTTCACAGTCTCCTTTTAAACATGCCCTTTCAACATTTAGCTGAGGAGTAGAAATATCTTAATGTAACTAAGAGTTGCTGCTTGCTGACCACGCATTCAGCTCAGACAATTGTTTCCCCTTCTGGCCATAGAAAATAACTGTAAATAAATCAAGATCACCAGCACTTTAAGCACGGGCTGTTTCTTTCATGGGTATCCGTGTGGAAGCCAGCCAGCCCAGTGGAGCCCAAATCCATAATGGAGCTGCTACTCAATGCAGAAATATAAATATTAACAAATGCAAAAATGTTTCTCAGAGTCCTACAAAACCAAAAGTAGCCTGAGGTGAGGTTACTTCATGTTATTGCAGACTTGTGAAAAGATGCAGGGACCCAAGCAAACCGATGAGCTAATTATTTTTCAAAAGTGTTTACAGCTTTGGGTTATTTGTCTTGTAAAACCTCAGAATGCTGTTGCCTTTGTATATAACTATTTATTTGTCACGTTGTTTGCATAAACCCAATCTTTTCACAGATTATATGCCCAGATTTAGCCCAGACAGGATGTGACACAATTTTTTAGAGCCGGTATAAAAGCAAAAAGGTTGCATTAAGTACATGTGTGCATTTATTTTCTTAGAAGCTGATCTATTATTTCAAGATGCATATTTGCTTTAACAGGACAGAAGCAGGGTGCATGCTGAGTGCTTTGTACTCTGCAGTGACTGAAGGCAGCTGGGCTTGTACATTTGAAAATTTCCATGGATATATTTGCAGCTGTCACAGCAGCAATGGAGGACGTGGGTGCCTCTGCACTATGACTATTCAGAATAAATGTCAAGGGAACCAACATATCTGCTCTTCCTTTTCTATTTTCTTGCTTCTCTTTTTCCTTATTTCCCCAAGAAAAGGGAAATTGCTGGAAGCTACTGTCTACCTAAACACAAACTATTAGAGACATCCAGTGGTTATTTAGCTGTTCTTTCTTTTGTGTGCTTTGGGTATAAAAGACAGGTCCCATTGCAAACTGATGCTATGGCAAGGGCCTGTGGGGAGAAGGGAAGTGTGGTTTTGCTCTGTAGTACTGCAAAGTTTCTCAGAGTATTTTTATTCTGATATTCTCCGGGCACTTTTTTCCTCGAGGTTGTTTAGAAGCTCCAGGCAGACTTGTCTTGTGGTTTGTGGCAGTGGTGATTTTTAAAGGGATTATTTTGCCTCCCCTGACCTGATTAGCAAGGTAACTTTAATGCAGTCATCTGATAGAGATGGGACTCTCTATTAATTAGACAGATTGGGGGCCTGAATTGACCTGGAAAACAATTCGTTGTGAATCCCCTGAAGGAATGTTAAAATTTCAGTAGTAAAAGATTGCTCTCTGCTCACCTCTGTAAGTTGTGAGTCATTAGGGATAGACTCATTTTGTAAGGAGAGTTTTCTGTTGTTAAAAATTCATCCTGCTAAATATTGCAAGAGAAAATATATTGATAAACTTGGAACTTCTCAGTAGCCATAGGTACTCAATTTTTTCCAACTTTATGACAAATACGTACCACAGGGGCTAAGATATATTTTCCATCTCTCTTTCTATTTTTTTTTTTCCCCCCCAACCCGTCATGGACAGCTGGGCAGTTGGAACACTTGAAGTTACTGTGTTAACAGCAGCAGAACTTGGAGAAGGACCTAGGGTTTTGTGAAAGTGTTTTGAAAGAAGCTATATGCTGGGCAATAGCAGTTGGTCTCTGCCCTAGAAAAACTCTTAGCCCAGCTTTTGCAAACTCAGTTGGGAGGTTGCTTTGCTTTTTTTTATCTGGAAAGGCAAAGCAGCTGTGCCAGGACAGTGGGAATGTTCTAGTGTCAACCTCAGTTACCTCCCAGCATATCTTTCTGCCTGTCTAGATGGCTTGTACCAGGTGTAGCACCAAAGGTAGAGAGCCTTTCTGTCTTGTCAAAAATACATGTATTGATTGGCATATAAAGATGCAGCAAATGGCATTTATTCCATTATATTCTATACTTGCTACAGTACAGCTATCTACGCAAAGTCAATGGCACTATTAACATTTGCTGCGTTTTGAGTACGGATGTTTTCTGGTGTATCCTCCTCTGCTAGATGCTTTTAAAATCTGTTACCAATAAAAAAAAGGACATCAAATGGTATTTCCAATATTAAAAGAAATTTCAGAATCATTCCTTTAACTGAAATTTTTAAAGAATCTATTTGGATGGTGCGATGAGTTTTGAGAGAGATTGATATGATACTGTGGAAAGAGCTGAAGTAAAGTTTGTATTTCTGCATGCTACAGTGCTGGAGAGATATTAGAGGAATAAATAAAACCAGTGGAGGTCAGTATAATTGGGAGGAGGCTAAAAAATGAAGCCGTTTGAAAAAGTTTGAAAATTATATTATTTCTGTTAAAATAGAGGCAGCTGCTTAGTGGAATAAGGGGCTAAAAAGCAAGAACTTAAGGGATCCAAAGAAAAAGAACTCTGGTTAAGGACTGCATGGAGCAAGGTCTCAAAGGTGATATCTAAAGTTGCTGACGCCTGCCTGTTGGCTACCTGTGACTTGCACCGCAGTCAGGAAAGATGAGTGTCCTGGACTGAGATTTCCTCAGAACCAGGAATAACGTGATTGTAATTCACCTCTCCCACTGTTAGGAAGCAGCATATCTAAATGGAAGCCAAGAACTTACTTTCTTCCTGCGATGCCATGTGTGACACCTGCAGGCAGCTCGTTCTCTTCTGGAATGCACATACGGTCCCTTCCTGATGCCCTTTCTCAGCCCTTATTGCACAGGTCTCCTGGTGGTGATTGAGAGCTTTGAATGAGAAAGGACCAGAAATCCTGGGGAGAAAATGGAGCAAACAAAGCCAGTTAAAGACAGCCAGTGCAGGGCCAGGCGTGCGGCTGTGCCCGCATCTGCACTCCCTTCTTCCCAAATCCGGCATGTGCTGCTCCCCACCTCTGTCGGGAGCTGCAGGAGCTTGGCTTTGTGGGGATTTTGCACAAGGAGGAGGATTAGGGTTGGGGACCTGGAGACCTTCTGAGCTGGGATCCCTCTGGAGGGTCCTGGTGAACATGGACAAAGACTGGGGTCAGGACAGAGCTTAGCTCAAAGCACATGTGGAGCGGGGCACCAAACCACCAAACCCTCTTGGATGGGAAAGGGCTCGAGGAAAAGGAAAGCAGAACAACAGCTGGTTTTGTGGGTGAATCTTCTTCATTCCTGACCCACCCAGACCATCCCTGCTGGAAGTTACATGGCTGTTTCCTGGCTCTGCTCCTGAAATTGGTCATTATCTATCTGGAAGAGCACCTTTCCTGAGTACTAAGCCAGTTTTTGGCTTTCACGAGGAGGGAACTACTTTAAAGGTCAAACGTGTGCTCGTCTCGCGTGCAGCCTTGCTTATGGTCCTGCTCATCCCCATGGCAGCAGCAGGCACAGTCTGCCTGCTACGTCTCCTTTTTGGGCATGGGGTGTCCTGGGAATCATAGCTTTTATTTCAAATTCCCTGTGTTTTGATTTGAGTTAGTTGAAATATAAATACAATTAGAGTTAGCAGAATACTTCTGACTTTGATTTTTGCCCTCTCATTTATGCTCCAGGCATTATGCTTTAGGCAGCAGCTAAAATGGGATCTAAACTATTAAAAAGCCCACAGGTCCTGACTCAAAACTCTGTTTCATGTTTAAAGGGAAAGGTTGAATTATCAACACTTTGTAGTGATGCCTACTCAGCAGGGATGGTACATTGAAACTTGCAGTGGGTTTGGATCCTGTTCTGTATCTGCAAAGAAAGCAAAAGGATTTAGGTCCAATTTGAACTGAACAAGTGAATTTGAGGAATGCATAGTAAATTGTACGTGGAGACTTGAAAAGACCCGATTTTTTTTTTTTTTTTTTTTTTAATATGACTTCAAAAATCCAGACTCATCTATAAAAATTTAAGTTTAGAATTTTTACATGCAGTTACAGAGCTTTGCATACATAAACATTTTTGTACGGTTTGGGGCTTATGTTGTCTCTGGATACAAATTAAGTTATAAAAGCATGTAACAAGTTCCTGGAAGGAAGGCTTCTGCTTCTCCAGTGCTGCACTGTCACTCTACCTGGTTCCATGATATTTACAAACCATGGTTTAAGCAGAGATGTCTCAGTTTTACTTGCTCTGCCTTTGCTGTTTTTACAGTCGTATGATTCAGGGTATAATTTTCTTATTCAGTCCAATTTGCATTGCTACTATCTCTTTTTACAGCTATCTATTTCAAGCTATGCCCACTCACTGCATTAGCCTGTAAATGCAGACATCAGCTACTGGAACTTCCCAGAGATTGATTTTATGGAGCTTAACTGGAAATAAAACGATACCAATAAAATTTTTTCTTACTTTGCCTTGACAAACTGCAGGCAGTGTCTGCCATGCGTCTTATGATGTGTTCTCCTTTAGTCTGTGAGTGGTCCTGTTTTCCTAGGAAAAAGGGAAGCGCAGAGCACTGCTCACAGTGCGTAGGGATATAGCAGAATCTGCAGCCCTGTAAATAAGGGGCTATTGCTCTCAACTGGAGTCATAAACTCTTCCACTTTTTTTCCAATTACCAGCAGTTGCCATCATTTGAAAGGCAGTAGCAGAGCTCTAGCTGAACGAAATTGTTTAAAAAATGAGAGGGAGAATAGTTTTTTCCTGTCTCTTATTTCTAGTGGGAGGGGATGGGATGAAAAAGAATCAGCACCTAGCACTGCTGAGCATAGGATGTCTCTGACCTTGGCAGAGTCTGTATTTGAACCAAATAGTCCCCATAAGCTTTGTAGGAATTAGTTACACAGGAAATAGGTAGAGAGGATATGAAAGATACTGTCTAATGAACATGAGTGTTATGAATACGAGCAATTGGAAACTTTACCTTTTAATGGGGAATGCTGCAATCTGAAAGAAGCACAGTAGGGAGGTAAATGTTAGCAGTCCTCTGAATGTGGTAGATGCTAGTGTAGGTTATAGAGGAAGGAATATGTTTGAGTAGACTGCGTAGCACTGGAAAAACAGACTGATTTGGGCACACAAACTCTTCTTCAAGAAAGGAAAGCCATTTCTCTAATAAAACCTTTTCCATTTGCTTGTATATTAGTTGATTATGCACCTTTCTTTTATGCTATTTTCTTTGCTTTATCTCAGACCAAAGATTATTTTCCCCCCCTTTCCCTTTCAGATATGATCAAAATACATTTATTTGTCCTTGAGAAACAGTATTATTGTTATTTATATAGCAGTAGCTGCGTTCACAGGGGTAATGAAATATCAGCAAAGCTCCAGTTTGCTGAGATAGAGCAATGTGATACATAGGAAAATAGTAAAAGTATGATGATACACTTTTAGAAAAAAGCATGCTGAGAGTTTAGGGTTTAGTTCTTGATTTCCAGTGACTTTCCTTGTGATATTTCCTATGTTGTCTCCGTATTAGAATATTTATTTTTGCTATTGCCATTTTCCTTTAAGAAATTCAAAGATCTAAATGTTCTTAATACTGCTGTTTCCTAAAAAACATGCAAGTAGTTGGACCATCAGTGTAGTTATGAACATCAACAACATTCCTGATGTAGAGGAGCCCTTTAGAAGTCCGGCGCTTGATGGACAAGCTGTGTTGCTCTTAGGTGCATTTTTCTCATTGTGCCTGGTAAATTGGACTCATGGTGAATATGGCTACTAGGTCCTCTCCTACCACAGAGGTAGATGCAAGAAAATGAAGATGACAGCTTTGAGACTCATTCAAGAATCCTTTAATGTCACTGGAAATTCCTCATTGATTTAAAGGGGAAAATTCTGTAGGGATGGCAAGTGTTACCCTTACCAGGTCAAACTCTGGGATGCAGCATCGTGTTCCCAATCTGGAGTGCGGATCTGATGGAGGTGCTGGCCCACAGCTGAGGCATGTACCCTGCAGTTTCTAATCACATCTGGTGAGTGTCCTGTGGGAGCTGGCGGAGCACAATCCTAGCTCTACAGCAACACTAATGTCCATTGCTAAGTGTTTGCTGCCTAGTAGGTCTGTTTTCTGTTGTCTAAGCCTGTTTCCCTTTAAAGCTTGGTTCTAAATACTGGTAGCTTGAAATGTAAGATGTAGACCCCAAATCAATTCTGCTATAGTACCTTTCTAATCAACTGGCTTCTGGCTTGCATTTCTCAATACCTGCAGGGATTTTGAGTGGGCTTGTACCTTTCAGCAGAGAACATCTCCATGGAAGGAGAATACCTGCTGATTAATCTCCAATGTCCTTCCCAAAACTGGCTTCTTCCATCACAGCTCACTTGTGCCTGCCACCAAGTACATGAAAATAGTCTTGTTAGACACAAGAGGGCCTGTGCAAGTAACACACTGGATTTATCTTTGCAGCAGGACAATGAAATATGTGATATTATCAAGATCAGTCCTATTTACATCCTACTGCTCCATCATTTCTAGAGTCCTGTATTTGGCTAAATAATCCAATGCAAAGTGCACACAGGCATATTGCCAGTGGAGAGAGGAAGGCTGAAGTGTTGAGAATACTCGTTTCTGAAAGTGTCATGAAAACTGAGTGTTTTAAACTTTGCTGTCTAAAATTTAGACCCTACGGTGGCGTATCTTGATCAAAGGGATCCTAATATCAGCGATTAGCCCTTAGTTATCCATTTAGGAGGTCTCTGCACCTCCTGAAGAGGAGGATTCCTAACCAGGAACATCATCCTGTTCCTTTCACCGATCTGCCTCATCAGCCTCCACCTGGACTAGATTGCCTTCTCTGCTTGTATTAGGTAAAAGTCCAGAGCATGTTTGTGTGGTGCACAAAAATACCAAGGCTTCAAACTACACAGCTTAATAAAATCAACTGTAAAGTTGCTGTCTTAAGAATGACTTGTTCAATGGTTATAGCAACTCATTGCTAAATATTGCAGGTGCATCCACTTGCAACGTGGGCTCTTTCAAGTCCAAATGACTTCATTGGGTCTATTTGGGTGACTTGCAGCAAAACATGCGATCCTGAAAATCAAATCAATGCTGGGCTATTGACAGGTTGTGACTTGGTGGCAGTGCAAATGCACACTGAGCAATGACAGGGACATCATGGCTGTGACAAACACCTTGCCATGGCTTCAAAAAGGTAGCGAGGATTCTTGAAAGTTTGTCTCTGCCATATAATAGAGTGGACTGAGGGCACCATGCATGAACTGGATTCAGCTGGCAGTGTCATCCAAAATGCCCTTATCAGCATGATGGCATTTTACCAAATACTCATATTTAATAAGTATTGCCACAGCTTATTCTTGCTTACATGGTCCCTTTGTTGGTTCTTCCTCTGAACAATGGTGATGTCTCAAAAAGAGCTGATTTTTTTTTTTTTTTTAAAGAATGCATCAGGAGCCATTCCACTTCCGCAGAAAAGTTCTGGTGTGTGAGTTACTTCATCGGGAACCAAAGCTCAGGAAAAGTCCTTGTAATCACAGGACGGGTCACATAGGGGCCCTCAGCTGTGAATTTAGGGAGAAATAATATGTAGCAGGTTCCAAAAATTCTCAGCAGGGAGAAACTTGTGGAAGGAAGTTAGCCTAGAAGAGCGACAGCAAGCCCGTGCTTACTGCGCACCCACTTCTACATAAAAACAAGCCTAAATCGGAACCGATGTCCCAAAAATCTGCTCAAAGCTGTAGATGCTAAAGTTCTGTTGTTTTTGCTTTGAAAATCCATTAATTTGTGCCAGTTGGGAAGGAACTCGCAGGCTGAGCTGTTGCTCAGCCTGTTGCTGCTGAAACAATGGAATTTTGTAGCACAAAGTGGTGAAATAAGGTGTTCACAGCAAGGAGAAGACCATGAGCTCAGGGTTCATCTCACTGTGCCTTGGTTCCTCTTCTTTCTCTGCAGTCTTTGTTTTCAAATAAGTTTTCAGTGAGGTTCTTGCAGGGAACCCTCTGCGTCACTTTATCAGCTTTTTGTTGTACAAATGATGGGACAAAGTTGCTCTCAGTCCCTTGGCTGAAGGGGGAGAGGAGTCCCAGCTCAACCAGACGGATTTTATTCTCACCTGTTCGGGATTTATCTCTTTACTATAATCTTCTTATAATCTTTTTCTTTTCCTGATGGCACCCCCTGCTTGTCAATGGTTTAGGTTGGGGCCAGGAGCACATCTTTGTGGGTCAGACATCCTGTCTGATTGTGTGGGCTTTTGTATTGTGTCTTTTACCAGTATAAAGCCTGTGTCTCTATATTCTAGGCTGTAGGATAGAAATTATATTCAAAATTAAGCTGGTCTTCCATTTGAATATACACTTTTTATTATGTGTTTAGCTGATGACTGTTCACATTATCTCTCTTCCTTTCTTCTCTTTTCTGCTCCACCCTAGCAGAGGTGCTGCTGGCAGGCTCATCCCCAACACCTGAATCTGGTCTTAGACCGGAATAATTTCAGAGCAATTCCAATGAACAGAAAGCACTTGTACTTGTAGAAAAAACAAGGTGATAGCAGAAGAGAGGGCCTGGATATTTCCTCTTTTTCCTTTCCTCTGAGTGAAAAACTGTTCTGAGTTATTCTCTGTGTTTCAGTGTAGTGTTTGTGTTTTACTTTTCTGTCCCATCAGTTAGTGGTACAGTGCCTCCAAGACTTAGCCTGAAGCATCTGCAAAGAAGAGGCAACAACAACAGGTCAAAGGAAAGGCCAAGAATACCCAGATATTTTTGTCTTTGTTTCATCTGTTTTCAGTGTCTTGTCACAGCCCTGCTCTGTGGTCAACGTTTCCAGTCCATTTTTCTGTACAAATTCTTCATCCTTCAGCTTTAGTGCCTGTACCTGAGGCAGCCATCTGGGATTAGGAGAAGGACTTTAATTGGGTGGTTTTATATCAGCTGTAAGAAAGAGATGATATTTTTATCGCCAGGCCAGCAACAATGCTTCAGCAGTTATCTAGCGCTGTAGACTGACAAACTGGTCCTCCATAGTCCCCCAGCCCCCTCCACCCTCACCCTTCCCGCTGTGAAGGAGAAAGCCAGGGAAGCTGCAGCATCCTAATTTTCCAGATGACAGTGCTCCCAAGCCTCCCAGGGAGCTGCAGACGGATCTGATGCCAGCTGCGTTTGGCTCCCCCCAGCTTGAGGAGGCTGAGCCAGGAGATTGCTGCTTCCTCTGGAGGAACGTGCGCCTTCCAGACTGGCCCATAAACGCGGGACCTGCCTCAACCCCCCCGAGCAAACAAGGAACAAAAATTGTAATAAAACATATTAATATGCCAAGAGTTGGCCAAGTTGCTAGGGCGCATATTGGCAGAGCTGTAAAGCAGAGAATGAAGTTCAAAATGCTTGCAGTTATTTACAAGCTTCACATTGTTTTACAGAATAAATTACTTTATGGTGTTTTTATACAGAAAAGGAGACAGGGGACAGTTCCTCAGCTGCCTTCCCTGAGACATCCTGACCATAGTCCAGCTCTCCTGCAGGGTGAGGGAGAAAAGGGAAAGATCCCCTGTAAGGAAACAGATTTAAAGGCCCTTTCTTCTTTTTCAATTTTAAAACCATGTTCTTTACTCAAATTGCATTGTCTTCCCCAGGTTTTCTTGTTCTTTGATTCTAGAATGTGATTTCAAAGATAAATGAGATGTCCTTGGTGGTTGAGATGTCACCCTTTCCTTTGATTGAGCAGGTCCATCTAATGCCGATGTTTGGCAATTCTGCCTGCAAACTTTTAATGCAGCTTGAAGTCATACCCTTTCCAAGTAAGCCAAAGCCATCTTTAGAGAGAAAGGGTAAAAATGGCTTTAAAGCTGGTTTTAATGCCTTTCTGAGCCGCAAATCTGATACAAGTTCTCTTATTAATATACAACCCCAGCAATTCTCCCCCACCATAACTCAAATCTTTTTTTCCCCCATGAGACATGCATTTGGTACTAACCCACAGCATTAAATTCTCTTGTCCTATGGCATTTTTACCCATTGCTTTTTTGTTACCAGATGCATGTCTCTGATTGACAGAATTACTAATCCATTATAATCATATTTTCATAATTAGTCCCACTGAGCCTCCGATGCCTGCACGCAAGCATAGGTAAACTACAGCCTGCCACAATATGTTTTTACTTGCTGACAGCTCAGTGTGAAGGAAATGTCTGTCTAGTTCCTGCAACGGTTATTAGAGTTGCCTTTTGTTTTTCCTTTCACTCTTTCTTGCTCACTTTTTTTTTTCCTAAGTCTCTGCTAATGTGGACTCTTTGTTGATTATAAGTCGCCATTATCAACTTCTAATCCTTAAGAATATCAGGAAATATTAGAGATTGGAACTTCAAAGTCACTTTTGAATAAAAACACATGGAAATGCATCAATTATTCACTAGGTAAAGCCTGAGCAGACATAGGTGCCAATACCTGTTTGTTCGCCTGATGGAGGAAAGATTGCCAAAGCTTTCAGATTTGTCTTTTTGCATCTTTCACATCACATTGTTATGGCCGTGTCCTACGTGTCATGCGATCTTGTGTCCCATCCAGCCTTTTCTCAGTCTTGGATGTCTTTAAGGCATTATCTCATTGCTTGGCACTTCATTCCGGGTTTGGTTCTGCCATTGGTCATGGATGAGTCCCTGGAAAGAGTGTGGGGACAGTCCAGCAGAATCCATCTGAAGGGCTCTTGGGCAGCAAGCGCTACCCCACTTACTCTCCATGGACCTCCTGCGATTCCCTGCTGCTTGCCCTATTCCTCTGCACTTTGCAACCATCTGGACTACTATGTGACTTCAGTGTTGATTTCAACAACTTTCTGAAATTTGCTTTATTTCTAACAAGATTGGTGTAAGTCTTGGATACTTCTTGAAGTATCATCTTTTAATTTAAAAGATTGAACCAAAATTGTTTAATAACCCCCAAATAAGATAATTAAAAAAAAACAACAAACAAAAAACCTGCTTAAAGATGATGGTTTGGATTGGCAAAAACCTTCATTATTTAGAATATTCTATTCATCTCTTAAATAAAAGGTTTGCAAAAGTTCATCTCACTTCAGCCTGCCCTGACATTTCTACCCCCTGCTCCAAGCATTTTCCCAACAACTTAAGAGTTTCAGACATTAAATCTGAGCACCTTATCTGCCCTGCAATAGGACAGAGGGCTGCAATCCCCAGGCAGCAAGAAGTGAGGCGTCCGATGCATTCACTGATAGAAAGATAAATCACTGCTGCAGGGATTGTAAGGAGTTACCTGATCGCAGGAGTAGCTGAGGTCCAGAGGGGAGCAGCAAGGACTTTACATGTGAAAATCAGCCACCTTCTTAATTACTGTCATCATTAATCATCTGCACATGTCATATGCTGTGTTCTGATCACACAGTTGGGTAAGTAGGACGGTGGGAAAGGTAACTTAGAAGGGCTGTGTCTCGCTCTATTGGCAGACGGCTCTGCTGATCAGAATTGCAGACATAACCTCCTGCTACCTCTGTAACCTTTAGTCTGCTGCAAGAGGAAGATCAGTTTCCTCTTTGTTTTCCGTCTCTGGCTTCCCTGGTACTCACAGCTGCCTGGGCACCCTATGTCTGAATCTTCTCCAGGTGACAGAATGCAAAATCCCCAAATCTCAGAAGCCAGCGTTAGATGGTGGAGAGCTCACACGGGACTCTTCTCTAAGTGCTCGTCTGCTGCAGCTGCTCCTTGTGCTGCTCATCGTTCCTGTATGGGCAGTGTATGTGGATTGAGAACACCAGTGGTACCAGTACTCTAAGGGTTTTGCCGGGGGGTGTTGGGAGGAGGGCACCTATTTTCCTACCTGCCTTAAACAAGACAAGGAAGATGACTTCTCTCTGATTCCCACATCCGCTTGTTATTATGGTATCAGAGATCATAACTTCCACTGTCCAACTCCCAAGAGCAACTTTATGGGATTTAAAATGAGCATATGCTTGCATGAATTGCAAGTAATGAATGAGTACTGTGCTGAGCTGGGCAGTGCCAAGCACTGGGGGACTTTTGCTGACACATTCATTTCCAGTAAGGCACAGGGGACTCGGTGAGACAAATCCCTCCGTAGGAGACTCTTCTTCTGCAGAGATGCTCAGCGCTAATCCCTCAGCCACAGAAGTCTGATTTGGTTTTCTTTACTTTTTGTTTTACAATCTTATTGCTTAAATAGCGTGCTTTATGCTCTCTCTCTGGTGGTCTTAGGGTCTGAGCTGGGCTGCCTAGCTGGGAATAGAAGCATCTCTGGGCTGCGCCTCGACAGCACCCTTTCTTTGTAATGGCACAGATGCAACAAACAACCAACAAAAAATGAAATTGCCTTCCCCTACACTTTGTGGCCAGAGCAGACCCAGCAGTATTTGGGCTGAGGATCTGGTAATACAGCTTTTTGTGTGGTTGGAGCTCCAGCTGTAACACTATGAGAGATGTTTAACTAAAAGGGATGCGGGCTCTGATCTCTGAAGCCGCGTGCCTGTTGTATGGCTTTCTGTGCCTTTATGACCTGATTCTTGCCTTTTGGCCCCACCATGACACAGCAGTTGAGTTTGCAGCCCCCAAAGGCCTCTGTAACAGATCATGTGGCCTGCCTTCCCCAGAGTTACCAGTCTTTGTTTTGGAAGATATTAGAAAGAATTTTCTTATGCCTAATACAGTTTGGTTGGAGCATGGTTTTTAATTTAACTTTCAAAATGAGCAAACAGCAGTGGATATTTCTGTATCTCTAGACATTCTTGAAAACCATGGTGGAATGGAGAACTTTGGCTTTTGGCCTATTGTGTCTTGCAGTTGTAAGGCAGATGTCTTGACGCGTGAGAAGTTTAGGATTTATGTAAGTTGTGTCAGGGTCTTCACTGTTGCCAATCTATCTAATGGGGGAGATGGTCTGGTACCCTCTGAGGGCAGTACATGGCTAAGATGTGTAAAAAGACACTGCAGCAACAGGAAAGTAGCATCTTGGCTTTTCTAGTAAAAGTCATAGGTGAGTATTGGTTAACGAAGCCTGTGCTGGTGTTTGATGGAAAACTCAGGCCTTGAAGTCTTTCATGAATAAATTCATTAGCAAACCCTTTAAAAAGGTCTAACTCAATTTTCCTTCCCATTACCCCCAAAATGGATTCTAGCACAAAGCCAGTTAAAAGGAATAAGGAGGGCAAAACGTGACCAGAACCTGCCAGTATCTTTTCTCTCGGTCGGATGGGAGGTGAGGCTGTACATGTGATGGCAGATGATTGCATCCTGGTGTATCTGTACTTGCAGATTCAGAGCATGGGGAAGGGCCACTCGGGGAACAGCTACTGCCCCAGTTCTCTTTTCAACTCCATGTGATGACATGAAGTAAGACCAGGGTTGAAGGTCTGAGCTGGTAGCATTGCTTCTGCTCTCTCCTTGTTAGGATCAAGTATTTTACCCATAATAATGTGTTTGTGGGAAAAGAAATCATATAATCTCGTGTTTTGCATTGGCAAAGACTTTCAAGCAGAGTAGGCCATCTTATTTTGTTTCAGCGCCTGGAATCAGGGCTCCCTTATCTATACAGCTGGGGCACTACAGAGAATCGCTATGGAGAATTTTCCGTGAAGCAAAAAGTGGACGTGGTACTTGTAATATAATGCATTCTTTCCGCGGGCTGTGTGGGCACACAGGGGTAGGTATTCTTTCTTCTACCCCAGGGTTGTGGCAGTAAATCTCTCCACCTGCTGTGGGAAAGCCATGGATGACTGATCTTTTGAGGAGAGTTCAGCTCAGGGTTATATCAGTAGGTCTGTTAGATACTGAATAATGTATCCTGGCAGCAATGTTTCAGTCAGTGACACAAATGTGACATTTGCCTGCATCATGTCTTTTTTCATCTGCTTCCCTTAGATCAAGGAGGCTTAAAATCTCTCCGGTGTTTTGGATGACTGGTCAGCTGTGGAAAGGGGGGGCCAGCTGAAGGTGAAATGGCTGAGACAGTTGCATCAAAACATCCTTGGAGAAACAAACAGATCCCGAATGTGAACGTGGTACTTTCCCCAACAACTTGTGTGTGATGTGCAGCCATGAAATGAAGCATACCAGGAAATAAAAGCGATGTGGCATGTTGCGCACTGATGCTTGCTTGAGGGCTTTGAGGATCACCTGCCTGTCGGGGCTACGCGGTTGTCTGTGAAACCGCTTGGGGTAACTACAGACTTAATAGAGTTAGATCTGCAACTCCAAGAGCCACTGAGGAAATAATTCTTATGATCAATGAGCTTGCAGCATAACTTCTTGGGGTGGCTGATAACTAAGAGATTTGTTCTAAGGTTGAGAAAAGGATCAGGAAGAGGAATAGGTACAGCCAAAATACCCTGCACATCTGTAATTTATGCTTAATTAAATTTAATGCTTGGCAGTCCCTCAGAGCGGTTTTGGTACTCTGTATATCTTGACTTAAGTAATGTAGGCAATAATACTTCTGTACCAGAGGCAATGAAATCTATTCTTGATAAAACTGGGTCAGTGTCAGGGTTTTGCATGGTTCAGCCCATCATCTTTTGGTGAAACTTCAGAGAAACCAGTTTTCACAAACTTGTCTTCAGGGCAGTCAGCCTGTGCTGGCCTTGCTGTCTACCAGGGAGGTCCCGCTGAGGTTCACCTCAGAAGTCACCCAGATTTTTGTCTTCTGCAGAGAAAGAAAAAGGGATTCCTAACCTGTGAACTAACGGGAGCTTGGTCTTCACAAATCCTTAACTCGCAGCCCTGAGGCAGCCTACCCCAACTGCCAGCCTCAAGAGGACCCTCCTGAAATCTTTTCCCTTCCTTCTTTAAACTCTATAAATTCATCCTTTCTACATGTCTCCCGGTGGGACTGATGCCCTAACACTGTTCCCACCACTTTTCATAGAAAGTAGATCGAGATGCTAATAGATCTGAATGGAAGAGTTCAGTGAATTGCTTCCTCTGATGGCAACTTCTGGCCATCCTCCAGATGGGTCCCACATCTCAGAGAGGATCACCCGTGCCGGGGTACTCAGGCAGCAACTTGGCAAGCTCTGTGGGAAAATACCTCGTATGGTTGTTTTCCTAATTGCTCTGCAGAACAGAATAGCGCTGCGCTGCTCAGTTACTTGGGATGACGAACAGAAAACAGACAAACCAAGTAAAGGTGATTCAATCAAATGAAAGCTACTGCAAATAAACTTCCCAAAGTGAAGAAACTAACTTAGCTGCACATTTGTCAGCCTGTCAGTTTATCTCCCACCCTCTGTGCCAGACTATCCAAGCACTGAGCACTGTGGTGGTTGCTTCAATTTACTTAATTTATGTATACGGGAGGGGATGGGGGTGGAAAAGTTGGTATTTGCCTCAGCATCAAAGTGAGGGAACGGGAGAAGCAGAGGAGTGTGCAGAGCAGTTCCCAGAACTGCAGGCTCTGAGGGATAATTATAAAGAAGACCAACTGCATCGCAGAAAGACTAATTGTAATAAATTGGCCAAGAAACTTAAAACTTCGGTTGTGCATTGCAGCAAAACAAGAATTAATTCCTGGGAGCAGACGAGGCCCCAGGTTGGCAGAAGGCTAATGTAATTGGCTCCGGGTGCATTCAGACAGCACTGGCATCTCAGTGCCTTGGCATTTGAGAGGGTAACAGAGAAATGAGAGCCTGCCCTGCCAGATACAGCGCTAGAACTGATTGGACGTGGTACACGTTAAAGCAACAATGATCCTACTGTGTGGCCTCTGGATGATCACAGAACAAGTGAGCAAATGCAGATAATTGCACAGCAAGAGCCATGGCAAAGGAAAGGCCAACGAGGCCCCAAGCTGGGAGAATCAGAATAGGCTCTAGGTCCAGGAAATATGGGATTGCTGGCTGAGAAGTGGGGCTCCACCTGGACTGGGAGGGTTGCAGGCATCAGGCTTTGTCTTGTCCAGCTTTTGCTAGAATAGATGAGCAAAGAGAAGCTAGAGCATGTGGTAGAGATCCTTTTATGGTATGTTGGTTTTTGGGTTTTTTTTGGTGGTTTTTTTTGTTTGGTTTTGTTGGGGTTTTTTTTTGGTTTTGTTTTGGCTCTTTTTAAACTGTAGCTGCTCTATCATTCCATGACAAGAAGGGGACCGAATGCTGGAGTAAGGAAGGTGATGGTGTCGGTCACAGTTTGCTGAAAGGGCTGTACTTAAGGAAGTCTGAATTAGTTTACTGCTGGGGAAGGTGATCTGGGGCAATCCACATCAATTAATTTAAAACATTTTCCTCTTTTGTCTCAGCTTGGCTTGTGGTGAAGACATGATACAAAGTAGGGTTTTTCGTGCTTTACAAGCCCTGAAAGAAATCGATGTCACAACCATCTACATGGAAATAATAATGGGTGGACTGAATGTGACACTTAAGATTTGCCAATGGAGTAGAAGTATCTCCTGTACTAGTGCAGTCCTGCCCTGTGGGCTGCAGTGTCCTACACCATTCGTGCCTCTTCTGAACCCCTCGTGTTGGGGTAGACCCCCTACAGTAAATGGAGGCTTTGGGATCTTTCTTTTTTTGTCTTTGTCAATACGTGGAAGAGCTGATGTGCTGACTGGCAATGGGATATACCCATTTTTGCCACCTTTCATATCTAGTGAGTTAAAAAAAATGGAATACATGTTTTCTCTGTTCTTTCTCTTGTTCTACCTTTGGTAGCCTCCCTAGGGCTATCTGAAACCTGCTTTGGTTTTTTGTGAATCATTTGTTGCCCAGGGTTTGAAATAATAGATCTGCAGTTCTGCCTTAACCATGTTTGCTGTCTATGAAACGCGAAGCACTTTGTTCCTGGGATACTGGGTGCACGAGAGTAATGCAACATTGCATTACAGGTGCAGGTGAGACCTGCACGGGGAGGAGATGCGGAGCTCCTGCCATGTACACAGTTGCACAGGAACCTAATGCTGCAAGAAGAGAAAGTCAGTGCTTTCTCTTACACCCTGCATAGGTCAAGGGCAGACTGCCTGAGTATTAGAGGGGCTGTCTTGTTATTACACACAGCAGTGTCAAAATTTTCTAAAAATCCCATGTTGCATTATGCACATTAAATAGGCTATGCTGACAAAATCTCCTGTGTCCTGAGACCCTGATAGATGCTCATGTGCATGGACTGTGTTCTTTTCTACCCACTAGCATCTACAAAAGGGATTTTGAACCTTTGTAGCTGGAGTTGATTGGTCTCTTTATGTATAACTGATTAATTTATCACTGATCATTGTCAATAATTTGCTTCTAGATAACTGCTGATAATTGCGCCTGGAACCTGATGGTGGGGATGTTTGTTTGTGTGTTATCTGTGTTGTAGTTGCTGAATTCTTACTCTTTATGTACATATATTCTATGCATGCATGCATTTACTTCAGAAGGGGCCTCAGGAAAATGTATTTGAAGTACATGTATTATTTCTAAGCTTGTCCTGATTAACTCTGGGGAGAACGTGGCACATAGGATAGAAACAATAGAGGCAATTTCATTAACTGCATTGGCTTCATGAGAGACACAGCGGACCTCTGAGTCTGTGTTTCCAAGGGGTCACGCAGATTCTTATTTCATTTCTATCTGCAAAGCAAAGGCTAGTTATTCCACTTGAGCTATTGCGTCAGAAGCACAACTTAGGGACATCCCTCAGGATTGCTGCATGCTACATAAGACCTGACAGTTCCCCCAAGTGACTTTGCTTTCTGTCTCAATTTCCCTGTCCGGGTGGTCTCTGTGCAGGACGGAACTCTGTCTTTTTCTCAAACAATATCTCAGCTCTGTGCTGGGAGGGATGTCACTGCTCTCCTGGCTCTCCCTCGGTGCTGGATGCTGCTCCTGGAGACCCGTACTCATGCAGCTAATGCAGAAGGTCCACAGACTCCAAACATTGCTTTTTCCTTTCATCCTGCTACTGCAGAGCTAACAGACTGGCGCATTAATCTGGTGTGCAGATGCCTGTGCTGCCTGAGAAGAGCTTTTCACTCCCAGTAATTCAGAGATGCATTTGTAATAAGATATGTGACAAACTGTTATAACCTGACAATTCTTCACAATCATAAGAAAATACCTGTACCACGTGTTTTTAAAAAAAAAAAAAAAAAAAGTCAGTCTTCTGTGGTCCAGTAACTTTCCAGACTACTTCAGTGGTATGAAATTACCACCACAAAATGCTTCCGTACATAAAACAGTAGGAACTTCTCTGTTATAAGTATATTTACAATGCATATCTCCTGGGTAGTTGTTAAATGCATGAACATTACACTGGCATTTCCTCTTTAAACATTGTCATTTTATTGCTTTATCTATCTAGAGGAGAGCAGAAATTATCCTTTAATTACAATGAATTTAATAGTATTGGTTATGCAGCATTTTAGTTCACACACAGCATGACAAAGCTTAGAGTTTAGCGTGGTCCTATCATGCATCATTGATTCATCTCTTCATCCTGGAGTGCTGAGTCTTTTCTAAGTCTCTGCTAAAAGCAGGTAAAAGATTGTAAGCTGGACATGTTTAGACTGCCTGAGTCAAAAAGAATCAAAATGGGACTACAGGGAGGCATGGGCAAGGTAGGTCGTGCTAATACTTTGCTATGCTGCTCCTGAGAAGGCAGAGGAAAGCATGGGAATGAAAAGCCTGTCATTATCAAAACACAACACTATAACATGAAGAGGTGGAGTAATTTATCTTTAAGTAACAGGCTGACCTATTCAGAACTGTAATTTTAATGTAAGGCTAACCTTTGAAAATAGATCAAGTGATATAAATTATTAAGGAACAGACATTCGTCAGATAGATGGTCTCTATTAGTAATTTTATGCATGAATGGTTAGCTTCAAAGGTAGAGTTGCTGTCTGCTGAGAAAGAAAGTGCAAAAGCAGGTTACCTTAAGCTGATGTGTAAGGCTGACTTTTAATCAGTGTTTTTCTAATCCAATCGAAAAAAAGGCTGAAGCGGGGTCATCTCTCTTGCTACCCAGCCCGTGTAGCTCTTGAATTTTTTTGCTAGCAGAGGAAACTCCTGGAAATGTTGCTGATGTTCCTAAAATATCTTCCAGTAGTTTTAGGGCTCAAACAGTTTGGCATGTGTCCCCATTTGAGAATGGCAGCACCCATGCTGGGTGCCGCTGGGATGTCCCAGCCTCTGGGCAAAGGAGAGCTGGTACCCAGAGACCCCTGACAGTGGGCGACGCCTGCTCTGGGTGACCGGCTCCTTTGGCGTGCTGGGTTGGAATCCTTTTTGGAGAGGAAAGGTGTGGGTCCCTTTTTTTTTCCCTGCAAGTATTCAAGAGGAATGTCTTATAAAGTATTAGTGTCTGTTACTCTGATGGTGTTTGGCCAGCGTTTTGAACTTGGAATGGGAGAAGAAAAAGGGAGAGGTCAAGCTATTTGTGAAAGATACTCTTCTACTGTCTGATCATTCTGCCTTTTTTTTTTTCCCCAAATTCCTCTTTTCCTGAGTTTCCTTCTGCTTTGTTTTCTTGTTTATTTTATATGCAAACTACCTGCATGCCCTTGTGAACTTGTGATCAAAGTACTGCAGTGCATTTAATGTAAAACTAAATTTGAACTCTTTTGAGAAGCTATTGGTAGGAGACTGTGGCCATAAACTTGATTTTCCCCATCCTCTATTGTTTGCATATGTTTGGCATGGAAAAGTAGGAAAGCAAAGGTAAACTTAAGCTATGTATTCCTAGCCTGTTTGCTCCTGTAAACAAAAGCAACTTCAGTTTTTTCTTAATTTTTTCTGTCTGCAGCTTTTGGTATGTCTTGTCTTCCAGTCACAGATGCTGCTATTGCTCAGCTTTTGAATGGGATGTGTGCAGAGGGTATTGTAGCCCTTCCTACATCCTTTAGCCACACTGAAACCTGTACTGCTTTGGGAGAAGTTATGTGTACGTTGAAGCACGTCCCTGCTGAATGGGACTTACACCCAGCACGTGATGCTTCACACAGTCCCTGCACTGCTTATTTTGCACAGTGACTCTTAGCCATTGCATTACCTCTACAGCATAATATAATGTATTTGATCTCTTCTGACATCTTTATTCACTCAAAAGGTGAAAGGGGAATAATCTACAATGTTTGGTGTCTGCAAATTCTCCTAGACTATGACAGACAACATAAGCGATCGCATCAGGGAGGGCAAGACTTTTTATCTGGCCACCTTTAACTTCCAAAAGAATGTGGAAACTGCCCACATGTACATTAGCATCTCTTAGCAGAATCTTCCTTTTCTCTTTGCCCAAGTATCAATCTGATCTGTATTTCCATCTCAATTAAGGCCCCAAGACTAAGGTTTCTAAGGGAATTGGAATTTATGACCCTTTTGACAGTATCTATGAAGAGATTTTTCTGAATCCTATTTTCTTCAACTCCACTTGAGCAATTGGCAGGGAAAAAATGGAAATATAAACGATTACTCCAGTGTGTGGAATCTTACTGACTTCTCTCTTTTCCTCTTTTTTCTTCATCTAGTTCATTGCTGTGCCAGGATGAATGGTTTGTGGTTAAAGCACTGGAGTGGGATGCAAATGGTGCAAGTTGAAATTTCCAGATATGTCAAAGGCTTCCTCTATGACAACATTTAATAGTTCTCTGATTTCTGCATGTACTTTTAGATACAAAAAGTATCTAAAAATATGACCACCTCTTACATTCTTTTTGTCTGTTTAGACAATCATAAAACACACTCTGGATATTTGAAACTCGTTCACTTTGTTTCTCTGAACAAAATGCCTCCTGTTTGTGTTGAAGTGATACAGGTTAACACTCTGAACAAGAAAAAAAGATAAGCATTTGGTGTACTAATTTCAGGAGCAACTGTTTTCAGTAGCCTGGAACCCTTCTGCAGTATATTGATGTTTCAATTTGTACAGAGTAGCAGCTGCCCTTAATGATAAAGAAAAGTGACTGCTCTGCTCTGCTCCGTGAAGATTTGACATGGCAGCAGTAGTTTTGTGGAATGTGACATGACAACTTGAAATAATGATATGTAGATACGATGCCACAGACATGTCATGAAATAAGACAAATTACTAAAAATGATAGGAAGAGAAAACACCTTCAGAGCAAAAATATTGAGACAAAAAGTTGTCGCTTATCACATCTGAGTTTGAGGGATATGCCAGTTTATGTGATTCCTACCAGAAACAGTTTAGTTTAAATGGTCTTTTATAATTGGACTTTTTAAAATCAACACAGTCATCAGTAGACTTTAACTTGTCTCATACAAAAGTAGGATGATTTTCTAACATCTGTAATGCTTTCTAGCATAAATTCTTTCTGACTATGGACGTGGGTGTGACCACGCTTAAGAGGCTATGAAGGCTATGCCCACATTAATAAGCAACACATCTCAACAAGAACACATCTGTAGAGCAAAATGTTGCCGAAGGTCCAGCCCCCACACTACACACATTTCGGAGGTTTTTACTTCAGGTAGCTGTAGTCTGACTGGCCTGCTGTCCACCATTTGCTGGAGGTCAGTAGATGAGCTCCTGGAGTGCATCTTCCAGTCTAATTTTATCCCAAATTAAGACTGGGTGCTCCAAGCACAGGCTGTGATGGGAACCAAAGCCCAGAAAATGGAGACAACCAGGAGAGCATCTTCAAAAGCACACCCTTGATCCATACTGAGGCACTTCTACACATATGTCCAAAGATATCTGGGCTCTCTGAGTGCTTCCAAAATATGAAGAAAATTGTTTATTCAAACAATCAGATTAATCCTGCTGGAGGTAAGAGAATTATCATTGTGCTGATTAGAATTGGATCAGTGGATGATTCTTTTATCCAGGAGCTTCCTTCATCTGCTTGGGCTTTGCTGGTTCAAAGAAAATGAAAATTGTTTCTGAACCATCTCTGATGTTGGGTAATGGAAAAGCCAAAGCCTGACCTCTTTGAATCATTTCTGTTACAGATAACGTCAGTGTGGCCCCTTAGACACTGTGCTGGACAAATCTTTATGCCAATATCTGCTCTGAACTTCCTTCCCCCCTTACTGCTCTCTTCAGCCTTCTCTTTCTCTAAGAGAAGAAACACTGCCTCATCCTTCTACGAAGACTTCTGCTGAACAAAAGCAATTGACTCTGAAAGTCATACTCTGACATCAAACCCTTAGACTTTTCAAAGCATTGCTCAGGGTTTTAGATGTGAGGCTCCTATTGAATTTAATTAGAGCTGTGCAGCTGCACCAAAGCTTTCAAGATGCACACCCTGAAATATTCATGTTGCCTTTCTCTCTTTCCTTTCTCTCAGCCACATTTGTTCAAGTTTAAAGGAAGTGGCTTCCAGTTCTCGTAGGTGCAAATTTGTGCTTGCATAGTCTATGAAGACATTAGCATTTAGACATTGAACACCCTTGATTTGTATGCACCAGTCGCTTGGTAAACAGCTGAAGTGGTTGCATATACGCTGTCAGTTAATTCTGGCTGCAAAAATGGATTCCATTTTTTAAAAGTCAAGCCCTATCAGATATCTGTTCTTCTGTTACTTGCACATAAAATGATCTTGATTCTAGCATTTTAAAATCCCCCCTGTCCAGGCAGAAGTTTTCCGTTGCTGGTTGGTTTGCTTTCAGTTTGCAGGATCCTAAGGTTGTCCAAGGTTGCTTTCCTTTCCGAAGGAGAGCATGACATAAGACAGAGGTAGGGTATTAAAATATGGACGTATTCCCTCAGTTTGTGTAGCACCTTTGAACAGAAGGTCTGGGGGCAGGGCTTGGCTTTCTGAGATGGGTTTGTTCGGTGTCTGAGGGAAAGGGCATGTGAGTGCTAGGCACAAGGGCACTACAACGTAATAAGAATGATATATCATAATAAGGATATCACTCATTTTAGAGCCACACACGTAGTGGGTAGATACCCAGAGGAATCTCATCTTCAGAAATCATTTCAGAAATAATTATGCTCTGTTCTCCTGACGTAAATATAGACCCCTCAGAATTAGCCATCATCTTATTTTCAACCTTATCCATCTCTGAAGGCTGCTTAACATGGAAGAGTTCCTAATCGGTCAACTGCAAAACAAGTCTGCTAAAAATGCTGTCTGCTAAAGGAAGTGGGAGCACTTCTGTTTATAGGGAAAAGCCCAGGAGAAAATATCAGGAATGCAGCTTTCTGGTCTCTACCGCTCCGCTGATGTGCTGCGTAGCCTTGATTCAGTAACCTGTTGTTGTCTCAGTCTGCCCATCAGCAAAATGGGTATAAGGGTAAAAGTAGGAATAACGAAGGGCAACCTGTGCCAAAAGCTGACTTTTTCATGGCACTCACCATTTTACAGAGTTGCCGATACTGCAAGCACGTGAGTTCCTGTGCTTCACGATTCCTGCTTGTTAGCTGTGCTGAATTAACTGACCACGTGCATAGCCCTAACCTATTGCAAACAGAGTAAAATGCATTATCTTAAAACACCAAGAAGGCAAGCTGGCTGATAAGCAGAAAATCAGAAAGATCTGATTACTCATTTGTTTGTAATTGCGGGTCCACACCCATAATTAACATTTCTGGGCTGATCTGAGGCCTTCAGAAGCAAAGGATATTAGGAGAACTTGTTGTACTTCAGTTTGTTTTTGTCGGGCTTTGTAAAATTTCTTGCATGAACTGACTTCAGAAATACTGTTTTATCCTTCAGCCTGGGAAAGATTTACCTCATCAGCAAGGTGCTGCTATTTTAGCTGCCTACCTTTCTGATTGAATGGAGAATATAACACAATCATCACCAGCAGCACTGCAAACCTTCCCAGTTTGCTTTGGATAATTTTGTCTCACTGCTGCAGGGTTTTCTGCATACTGTTGGGAATACCCAGGGAAAAATGCAAATTGTGACATAGAATTACTTAGCTCTCCGCAACAGCCGACAAGATCTAAGTATATTCTCTGTGTCTATCCCTGACTGCTTCTGATTTCACTTGTTGTCATGTGTTTAGATTGGCAATTGTTTTGTATAGATAGACCTGTAGTGTTAATATCCTGCTTTGATGATATTACTCTTCAGGAATATTAATGAGTGGCTTCTGTATGTGGCATCTTTAAAACCTTCCACTGCTTTTTTTTTTTTTTTTTATTTTTTTTTTTTAAATGGTAAAAGAGCACTGCTGAAGGCCCCTTGGGTAAATAGTGTTTAAAGTAGTCCATGCATTTTAATTAGCAAAGAAATACATAGATAAGGATGAAAGATTTGTTTTCCTCGGGCAAACCATGAGAACATCAGGCCCACAGGTAGCTTAGTTTAACTCCAGAGAGATTACATTTATATCTCCTCGTCTAAATCTTAGAAATGCCGTTCTGATACAAGCAGTACAAATTAAGGCAAGATAAAGGTGTCTTCTCTGCTGGAAGTTTAAGGTCCTTTTCGCTGCACATTATTAAGGTGCCCTATACAGGAGGAGGAAAAAAAAAGCAAAACTAGAAAAAGAAAACTGCAGCATAATCTGTGTATCAGAATGTGTATTTTTGCATGCATAGGGAAAACATGGGTTGTTTGAACTAACGGTTGTTGTCGGAGTGCGTTGATTGTGTTTCCTAGTTATGAACCGGTGGATCCATGAAGCATATTTACATGTTTTAATTATTAAAAATCAGTTTTCTCTGTTAGCAAGCTTCTGGTAGAAGATGCACCTCTGGTACTCACCTTTGCTGTGTAGCTGCAGGCTAGTCATTTAACATCTTGAGGTTTTTTTCTTTTTTAAACTTGAGTTTTTTAAGCTCTTTTGAGAGGTTAAATGTCTAGCCTGCGGCTACACAGCATATATATAAGCCCTCCTGTGGTATACAAGAGGTATTTTTTGAGGCAGGAGGTTAGCAGTGACCTGTAGAGGCAGGAATTTTTCTGGACCCTCCATCAGTCTGCTCACTTGAGCTCTAAGTGAGCGTCGCCGTTTGCTTCTCGGGAGGAGTAACTTAGAGACTGGAAGAAGATAAGGCTATGCATGGAAAAGTCTCAGGAAAGATGTTTTGCTGTGAATTACTTTCCCAGGTGCTGTAGGAACCTCTCTGAAAGGGTATGGAGATTGCTGTGTTTAGAGATCAACAAGGTCTTTTGTGGCTGGGGAACGTCAGGAGGACAAGGAAGGTGCTGCACGTGCAGAGCTCCTCATAGGGCTACAACTCATTTCCACACCATTTTCTAGTTTTCTGATGAAGTCATCAGCTGAGGAACAAGGAAATCTGCATGACTTGGCTGAGATCACGTGGAAGGGACATAAACTGATCGGAGGCACCAGAGGGCCTCCTGGTTCCCAGTGAGAAGGCTGAGCCATGAATGCTGCCATTTCCTCTTCTGTCTTTCAGAAGCAGCTGGACTTGTTTGTGCCAAAACAGAGTGAATGACTGAAAGATAATGGTGAGATTTTTCTAAATTCCTGCCCGAGACCACTGTCAGTGCAGCTCAGATAAAGATGCCTGTTAGGCTGGAGATAAAGGAACCCATCGTACCTTGCAGCGTTCATCGTGTAGGAGCTGGTCTTCAAAGGCGTCTGGTCCCGTGCTGTGACAGACAGCATATAGACCCAGCACCGCCCATTATGTTTTGCTTCAAGAGGAGGCTGAATATGCCACAGAACTTGATTGAGATCCTGTGACGCCAGAATAAACTTCTGTAGAGTTATTGTGTGTTATTCAACAAAGCAAAACGTTTCTGAAAGGTGTCGTCTCCAAGTGCATGCAAGATTAATTTGATTTCCAGACCTAAGACAGATTCTTTAGTATTACTAAGCCCAAGGCCCGAATGAGAAAGGGATGGTGTCTGCTCTATAGATTGTGCACTGATCTAGGTAGCCTCTGGGCTGCTCTAATTAATCTGTCCCCTGCTTCGGGATATTCAGAGCAAGAAGGGCAGGCTGGCAGCCAAAAGCATTAGGTCTGTGCCAGACGAGGGTCCCACATGCTGGTGGGGTCTGTCGCTCTGCCTCCCAGACCCCTTGCGGTGCTGATGCCATCCAAGTGGGGCAGCCCAGAGCTGAGAAATGTGAGCCTTTACGTGAAAGGCTCTGAAAACAGTGTGCCAGGACTGTAACCATCATCGTGTGTGATTATGGCACGCACACGGGTAGATTTGTTAGAGAGCATAAGGTGGAAGAGCCTTCCACTTCCTAAGCAGAAGCCTTTTTATAGCAGCCTCTGCCATTTACTGGTCATTTGTTGTGGTCTTTTGAGAAATAAGTCAGCGCTGTCTGCAACCTAATTACCAGTGTAAAAGACAATTTATCACTTACCAAAGCTTTGATTGCTTTTTCAGCCTTGCATGGCCTCCTGCTTGGTAGATGGAATTGTGTACAAGATTGGCATTTTTTAAGGGAAAGGTTTTTTTTTTTTTTTTTTTTAAAAAAAGAAGAGAAATAAAAGAAATAAAGGAGACAAAAATTCAACATCCAATTCTTTGCTTAAATGTCTGATGTTTTTAATTTTTTTTTGAATGTAAGCTTATAGTAGTTCTCATTTAGAAATCAGGAACAATAAAATCTCATTTAAGAAGTCTATCTTTGGGTTCATATTTTTTAAAAATATTGCCCCTGAGAATGAAGATGCAGCTTCCCATAGCCTAAAATGCAAGAGTCAGCAGAAGAAATAGCTCACTTGAAAAAAATCTGAGGCATAATTATTAATTAATGTACAAAAAAAGATTTGGTGTGCAAAAATCTCTGGCTTTTTCTCATTTTTATCACTGATTTCCTCTTCTTCTGGACTTTAGATACAACTCTGAACAAGCCATCTTATGTTATATTTTTGCAGATCAAATAATCAGAAGAAAACAGGTCATATGTTTTGATGGATGCCACATAAAAGGAAATGTTTAGACTGCTATAGCCATACTCAAATTTGATTATAGGGAATTAAGTTTCTTCAAAGCAAATGGCTTTCTTTTACTTCTCAGTATTTCTCATGCAATTAGCAAGTTGGTTGTATTAACTCAGTTGACAGACGATATTACTGATCTTATCAACTTTCACTTGTGTATACAGGGCTGTATTAATTTCTTGTTTGCTTATGAACTTTTTTGTCAACAATAAAATTGGTGGGTAAATGTGGAACATATGTGTTCTGCTAATGCATTGTTTGCCTTTCTTATCAGTAAATAACAAACTTTTTGACAAATAAGAGCAACAAGGGAGCAGGTGGGTCTTAGGGGTTTCTTTTGCCACTGTTGGCACTTTGTCATGTTGCTAAGTTACAGTAGCTTCTGGTTTCTACTTTAGAAAGCAGAAGTTATTTTTAAATGTATAATGAACACAGTACCAGGGAGTCCCAAAGCTGTTCTGGAAGTGGCTGTAATACAGGGGAGATTGTGAATGCAGACTGGAGGACGATGCTGCAAAACACTGGTCTGATACAAAACTGATTCCCACCGTCGCATCACAATTACAAAGGAGTGCATGCACATTATTTGTTTTTTTACAAAATGCCTTAAAAATAGCAAACAGCAATAATTAACAGCTGGATTGGATGGTGCCTGCCTGTGACTCGCAGAGTATAGGCTGATCATGGTTGTTTTTCTGACAATGTAGGAATGATCATGACTAGAAGGAAAGACTTCCAAATTAACCTCCCTGAAGAGAATATTCCCAGAATAGATTCTGTTTCCTTACTGAGAACTTAGTTCTTTGTATCACTAGTCAAAAGTTTTTATTCCTCATATTGCAATGGTAATCTCATCATTACCGCTATGGAGATAGCAAGCAGTAACACCCACTTCCCTAAGCAGGAATTTTGAACTAGCCGCAGTCACCCAGCATGGCCCTCACTATTCCTTCTTCTGAGGCACCAGAAGGGAAACCGAGTGGTATTACTTAAGGTTCAGTTGCTCTGGTGGCATTACAAAGGCTGAAGCTCTGAGCTGAGAAATGGAATCGGCTTTCATATTGGAATTGGAAAATATGTACAGATTTTTATTGATATTCCAGTTGGTGAGAGGAAAACATCATTTTCCTGCTGGTTAGAAGTTGCACTCTACCATCTGTTGCTGGGCAATGTAAGCCCTTTGAAAGGGCTGGAGTTCAACTCCACTTGGCTTCAGGCTTAACCTGCCTTTCTAGTGGAGGAGAGGAGTCCAGGGGGTCAGATGGTGGGAGCATATGACTCAAAGCTGCTGGGAGACATTGGAGGATGGCCTGAGTCCAGGGAGATGAGCACAGGATAGCTTACTGTGGAAAATTGCTAAGTAATGTACTTTGGCAGCAAGTTGTCTAAGTGCGGTGAAATCGTATGGGCCAGCGAGAGGGGAAAGGATGCCCTGTAGCAGGGGATTGAAATGCAGAGAGAGATGCAGGAAACCAGTGAGCATACAGAAAAAAGATGGGATTTCCTGGCCTGGTTGAGCTTCTGGTTTATATCAGTTAACAGTTTCCAGGTGTGGAGATTAACTCAATATGCTACTTGCCAGAGTTAGGCAGTGTTGGTAGATCCCAATGCAGCAGGAGGTGAGACCTCCATGAACATATGTTCTCTAGTCCGAGTTCTTCTACCTGAAGTTATTCTTTCACCCAGTCTCTCCTCCTTTTCCTGTTGAAATGGGTCCTGGAGGAAGGGTTGGGTTTGTTTTGTTTTGTTTTTTAAGAGTTCATAGAGTTAGCTCTGCTTCTGATGAAGTCTGTAGGTGTTCTACTCCTGCTGAAGATATTTCCATGGGGGTGTAGGGAATATTCTTGTCCATGTGAGGGAAATGCTTTTCTCTGCTCGTTGGGAAGCTGACAAAAGACTGCCACTGTTTTTTTTCTGGATACCTCAGCTTTCCCTCAGGCTGAATTGTCTAAATTCTACATTCTTATAGGTAAGAGAAGAAAGTATGTGAAACCTCAGAGACCCAGCTGGGGAGAAGCAGCAAGCCTCAGGACACCTGTCTAAGGGAAAAACCAGAATAGCTGTGAGGATGACACTAGTACTAAGCATTTCTTTTGCAGATGGTTACAGGTATAGACTGACTCGCACACAGACTACCTGAGGCACTTCTCCCTTCGTGCCCCCAGGAGCCTGCTGGGACGTCCAATTCATCCCTGCAGGCCGAGACATAACCGTCATGCTCTGAAAAATGGTTTTCAAGGGGATTTCACTCGTCGTCTCAGCATGGCACTCTTCAGGACAGCTAGCCCTCTGCAGAAATCACAATAATAGTGCCTAAGCTTCTCAAAGGAGGCTGTGCTGGGTTTCCAGCCTCCCCTGGGATCTGGGCTCCTTATGCAGCGACGTGGCTTCAGAGATGTCCTTCCTTCTTAGAACAGATGAAGTCAATGGGGGGTCTGCAGAAACAGGCTTTTGAAAGAGAGTCAATGAATGTAACAGGGCGCAGGAAACCTTCTGTGTGGTTTTAAACCTGCCCCTCTGGAGTCTAAGATGATTACGCCTGTGCTCAAACTTTATAGGTAAGCCTCTAAAATGCAGAGAGAGGGTCTGGTCAAGTCTCTGTCCTTCTGTGCTCAGTGCCATCAGGGGTATTACAAATGAAAATGAGGGTGACAGATTGCAGCGGAGCTGCTGTGGGTGAACCAGAGGGAGACCCAGTGGCCAGAGCCAGATCCGGCTTTTTTTTCCTTTCCATATTGTGGAGAGAAATTCTTGCACCTCCCACAGGACTGATCATGGAGGTTTGTTACATGTGAGCCACAGCTCTGTATTCTCAGCGACTCAAGAGCAGCTTAGAGCTCCTACCATCTGTCACTTGTCACCAGCACTGTCCCTCCAGGCAAAGCTGCAGTGGGGCAGTGCTGCAAAGTGGCTCCAGAAGCCAGCTGTAAAGCTGTGAGTGGGGACGCAATGCAAAAAGATGATTATTCACTGGTTTTCACACAAGAGAATTAGGGAGCATCTGAATCTCGCAGCAGGTTAGAAACTCAGAAGAAGCATTATTACCAGATAGTGCTTAACCGAACTGTGGAGTTTGTTACCGTGTGATTTGGTGGGGGTAAAAAGTTTGGACGACTTCCAAAAGCCATTGGGAAACATTATGGAATGAAAATGCACTGACTGGTACGCACAGGGATGCAGAAATTTCTAAGACTTGTAACTCCTCCCAGTTCCTCACCATGGAAGGATCACTTTAGACCATTTCTCTACACACCTGCAGCTGATGACTGACAGGTACTGCGTTAGACCTCAAGTGCACATAAACCACTACGACAACTCCCACGTTTCTTATACTGGCTTTAAAGCAAGAAGCTATGTGGATGGAGATGATTTTGGACTCCTTTTGATATTCAGTCTCAGGCCAAAAAATGGCCAAGAAGGATGAAGAAAGAAGGACAAATATATGCGGGTAGGATTTATTACCATCATTTGCTATGGAACAGTCTGGCAAACCATTTAATTCAGCACTCGGTTTGTAAAATAACATCTGTATGACCATGCAGTCTCTATATTGAAAAATTTTATAACTGAAGTAGTCAGATATGGTGAGGACAGCCCCAAAGGCATTGCAGTAGGCTGGTGACTGGCCCCATAAGCAGATGGGTAGCTGGTCCTGCTTATCTTATCAGACCAGAGCCACTATCAGCATGGTTCACAGGCTTCTTCAAGCAGTAGCAGTTCACAGAGATGCTTGGTTTGTCACAGATCCAAAGTAAAACATATTAGCCTCAACCTAATGAAAGAGGTTAAGATAAACACATCATCTGCATCTTTGTTGTGAGCTAAGAGCATGCATATGAGCAGTTACTGCAGATCAACCAATGTGCGGTAACTCATTACACTGCAATAGCTTGATCATACTTCTGAGCCCTTGGGCTTCTCAGTTTACTGCCAGGATCTTCGTTTACTGCCGAGCTCATACCTCCTCTTTGTCTTTCAGCAAGCAATTCCACTGGCGTTTTATGCTCTTCTCTCCCTTTACCTGCAGTTCCTTTGACATTTGTCTGAAACACACCTCAAATCCCAGTGTCAAGATATAGAAGCTAGTAGATCTGTTGTTCTTGACCTTTTTTGGAACCTCACAAGGAACAGCCCTGGAGCTGTTTCCTCTGAAGTACACTGACCCATTTATATCTGTGACAGATGGCTGGGAGGTGCCAAGACGCAGGTTTCCCACCTTGGGAAGGAGCAAAGGTCTGTGCTCATTCAGCCCTATGGAGGGTTAATTATTGTTTTGCTTAAAAAAGCATTCAGCTGCCCTTAGGTGTAGGAATTTATTTAAGCCTTATCTGCATAATTATCATGTTTATTGCTCAACACAGCTGGATGGATATGAAGAGTATGCAGTTTTTGATACACACTTTATGTCAGAACCATTACAAGGGAAAATGATCATCTCTTATAGCCCCTGCAAAGACGCTGGCTGGAATAGTTTTCTGACTTTAAAAAACAAATCCTAAGACCAAATTTATTGGGACTGTTTACATATTTTTGATGCTAAAGCTTTTCCTCCCTTTATGGAAATGTGTGCTGTGGTGATGAACAGCCAGGATTTTGAAGGGTGATTGGTGACCCGAGGTTCTTGGCTTAATAGGCTTAAATTGCAGAAAGGAGGGAACTGCATCATGTGGAAGTCATTCACCTCTTTCAGTGACTCCTGCCAGGCACCCAAAATCACTGTTTGTTTTCAGAAATCTTAGCCACTTCTAGCATCATCATTATTGAGTTATTTAACATAGGAATTCTGGACTAGTCAGAAAATGTAGAGAGCATTTTAATCTATGATTTTTTTTTTTTTTTAAATCTTGCAAGATGACCACTGCTCTCTTTGAAAGCATAGTATGTTGTATCCTTTATAGGTAAACTTTTATGAGGCATCGATGGGTATTTCTGTATTTGTAATAGGGTGCAAGCATCTAAATGGTTCAAAACTCATTCATTAGAGAGCGCTTACTATTTCAAATTCATATTATTGCATGAAGCAGCATACTGCAGCCTGAAGGCTTCCTGGTCCAGCCTGCAGTCTGCAGAAGTCTTGCAAATACCTGGGTCGCACAATCCTGGGGCAGCAGCTGGCTCACACGCTGGTGTGACTGCCAGCGATCTGGAATAACACTTGAAAATCAATGTGAGATGCACAAAAGTGTAAGCGAGAGCAGGGCAGGGATCTCTGCTGTACCTTCTAGCCACTAAAAACCTCTTTTTTGTCCAAAGTGGGGGTGGGGTGCTATATTGGAAAAATGAACATTTAGCATCATTCTGACAAAGCTGATGTTATCACAGATAACATCTGATCTCAGCAACTGGGTTATGGAATGAGAATACAAAATACCTAAAAAAGTAGCATTTCTGTTACTATCACCTTCATCAGTGATGTGAGAGCTATTTAATTTAAAACCCTGACTGTGTGTGGTAGGAGTAGGTACCAGTCAGTCTGTTGTCATTAGTTGGAGAGCTAGCTACTTCTATTTTCTGTTCATTTGTTTGTTATACAAATGAACCTTTTAGTTGTTGTTGGCAAGAAGATGAACATGGTGAAGTGACAGGATGGAACTTTTGCATAAAAGCCAAAATAGTTAGAAGGGGAGAGGTGAACACCCATCAGTTACGATTTCTCCTCTCTTTCGCTCCACTAATCTCTCCATGTTCCATAGATGATAAATTACCTATCGCTCCCTTTCACTGGGAGACATCTCTTACCATGCTAACATCCTGCCCTTACTCCTCAGTTACCCAACTACCTTCTCTCTTTTGGTCTGTTCAATATCTCTAGCCAGACAAATTGATTTTGACTTGCTTGCTCTGAAGAAGCGTGTGTGTAACTTCCAACTCTACGAGCTGGTCTTAAAAGTTATGTTATTTCCTCCCACAAACATTACCTGGCTCTCAGTTACAGCTTTGTCCCTATAAAATAGGTGGTGTCATTATGGCCTGATGAGTGTGGTAGAAAATACCCATCGGACTGAAAGGCTGTTTAGCAGGAGGTAGCTCCTGAAGCTCTTACATGTATATAAATCCCTTTGGCAGTGAAAAGACCTCCTGGGACACAGCACAGAAACTTATTTGCCCTTTATCCTACAGGTTGTGAGATTTAGGAGAAGAATGTAGAAACTATTTGATTATCATTATCTCTCCAGACTGCTTTTCCAATGCAAAGCTATTTCAGAACCGAGCAGTTGTTTAATCTCTTTTCCCATTTCTGCTTTACAATTCTGCAGATCAGCACAAAGTGTGAACAATTTGTCGGATGGGCCAGGGGGTTCATGTCAGAATCAGGAGTTTGAGCCTGGGTTCTGAACTTGGGACTGTCTCAAGCTGAAGGATACAGTAGTCTGAAGAGAACTGAAAAGGTCTGTGTTTTAGTTGTCCCTGGCTACTCCCGGGTGACTTCTCTGGCTTTGCACATGGGGAGCAGAGCGAGTTAGCCCTGCTGAGGGGTACCCTGTGTTCTCTACAGAAGTGACAGATGAGAGTTCTCACTAGTAGCTTATATATTTAGCATCAGATTTTAACAAGGTCTGCAGATTCACAACTAAGCTTATCATTCAAAGATTTTTCTGAATCTTTTTTTCATGAACTTTTTTCAATCTTTTTTTTCAATTTTTACCCCAAATTCACTTGCTGTTATTCTGATTCCAAAGTCTTGGGATGAGAAACAGGTGAAATGTTTTCATTTATCTTAACAGATTGACCATGGTATGAAGAGTGACGTTAGATTCCCAATTAAGAGACTTTACTCAGCATTTAACAGAACTGTCGTCCCAGCCTATCTTGTGATGGTAAGTTATACCATCACAGACCGTATTTTTGAGGTGTTGATTAGCTTAGAGGGATCTCCAGTTTGTTGAAACACCTTCCTCTCTTTTCTGTGGCTACACTCTGGAACATACACCATGGAATAAACAAGCCTTTCTACAGGTGATCAGCACAACACACGGCCTGAAATTGGGAAGCAGTGAGACTTGGCCATTTCCCTCGTTGAGTAGTACCTTAATCCAAATGAGGTCTCATTGGAGTGAAAGTAACCCCATGGAAAGAGGCAGAGGAGCTGCTCCTTAGATTCCTTTCTTTTTATTTCTTGATATGTAGCTTGCTGCAGGGTGAAATAGGTAATGTCTTGCGAAGAGCAGCCAGTGGCTGAGACTCTCACAAGCCTTCCTTGTGAGGAATGGTTGTTGAGTTGAGTGCCCTAGATGGGAGACTTGATGGAAGTGTCTCATTTGAACCTCTCGTACTCTGGACCTTGATGCTAGGGACTGGAATTCCTTGTGAGAAGTTGATGGATCTGGGTGAACGTAGGAAAAGTGTGTTTGGTTTGGTCAGAGTAAAAGAGAAATATGAAAGCTGGGAAGAATGAAGACCATAAAAGTTTCATATAGGTGATGAAGAGTCTGGTTTCTTGGGGACTATTGAAGGATAAACTTCTGAGACATTTAAGGCATGCTCTTCACTAACTACATTCCTTCTTCCCTTTAAAGCCTAGCACTACCATCCTCTGACAACTTGCATTACATTCAGCAGGACCATGTAGTATTACATCATGTCATGTTTTTTTTTTTTTTTTGTCACTGCCTGGTACTAACAGGAGGTGACATTACATGGGTGAGCTAATGTAGCTAAAGTAGCTGTGATGGTGTGGGCTGTCACCTGAACTGAAGTCAAGAGGGTGAAAAAGACTAAAGCAAAGAGAAAAGTATCCTGTTCTTTGAAAGTGCAGTAATTTTGCAAGTGATAGGATTCAAAGTAGACATTGCTGAATTATTAGCAGAGATTTCAGCAATTTTTCTTTGGGAGGGGGGAACTTATCATGATCTATTTCTGGATTTTCAGGGTTTATTATCTTAAAGTATTTGCCATGGCTTATAGAGTGTTCTTAAATATTCAGTGTACTTGCTATTTTTGGCAAGTAGTCACTGAAGGCATATGTTATAATTTCGGCACCTTGGTCAGCTAAAAATAAACAATAAATAAACATGGGATTTGGGGTTATTTTTGCTAATTGCAGGCTTCCTCTTAAGGAAACACTCATGACCTGTGGTGGTTGAATCTAACAGAAAAAGGGCCTCAGGAAGAATTTGCTGATGTTGTTACCAAAAATGCCTTGAAACCTCGTGTTAATTCCAACAGCTTTTGGGGAGACAACAGCGCTACAGGCTCTTTAGAGTAGCAATCGATTAAATTCGGCTTTAGGAGCAATCTCTCCCCATGCCGTTATTCACACAACTCCAGATGCAGCGAACTCCAAGCAGCGGGGGCTCTCTCCGATGCCACAGTTTTGTGCTCAGTCTCATTGATCTTAACTTGCACCTTTTTGTTGTGTACCAAGTCTAACTCCAGAATAGCCAAGAGTCCAGTTAGTGAAGATGCTCATTTGACATTTGGGTCCAGGCTGCAGGTCTGCTGGATTCAGAACAGAGAAATGAATTCAAATATCCCCTTGGCTGAGCAGTGTGTTGGGTAGGTTACATCCCTCTGTTGGATCAAGCACTATTTATTTGTATCAAGTAAATAAAAAATCCTCTTAGAAGATAGAGAAGTATTTTTGGTGAGGTGGTGTAAATGTCATATCTCATTTGAGTGGAGTTCTGATCTGAAGTAGTTTTTTAAACGTGGAAAACCAGATTTTGGCCATTTTGGGGTGGTTGAATCTGTATGATTTGACCACAGACTCTGTACTAGACATGGGAAATCTTTCTTACTTAAGGGCTTGTCTAAACTGATACATCTCCAGGAAATTTTGAATCAAAGTCTTTATTAAGAAGCCTGCTGTCCCTTTATATTAAAACCAAATTCCTTAGAACTTCCTTTATTCTGAATTCTTATTGCTTTTTGAGTTTTACTGCACTCTACCAATGAGTCACTGTTATGTGAAGAACACCTCTAATCCGAGACATCTCCCTACGTGTTGGTTAGCATATTTCTGACAAAGAGCTTAGAGAAGAGCAATGAAATAGTTGTGAGTGCAAATAAATGTAATTACACAGAAAAATTAAGATCGTTCAGTGTGGTATCTGAGTAAAGAATGACTAAGTGGTGGGAAACAGTGAAGAAGGTCTTAGAAGTACCTACAAAATATGAGCTTCGGGGAGGAAAGAATTATTTACAGGTAGAAAGTATAAGGGAGAATAATGTAATGAAACAAAGGAAAACTTGGTTCAAGTATCAGCCAAACTTCTGACAGTGAGATGTAGTGTGATATGATATGATCTCCCTGGGCAAGCAGCAGTAGTTCAGTGTCTGGCACGTTTAAAGCTAGACCAGACAAGACACTGAAAAATGAATAATAAGGAACAATCCCACGGTGGCAGGAAGATGAACTGGAAGACCCAAGCGGTTGCTACCAATCTCAAGATCCCATGCTATCACTCCACATACGTAGAGCCCAGGAAAAGAGATGTTATTCTGTATTGGTGCAAAGTTAAGATGTTTGACTATGCCATCTGTAGTAATCATATCTTGGCTGAGATGAAAGGAAAGATGAGGATTCCAGCAAGCTTAATTCTGTTATTATAGTATTAAAAAAAGTTATTTTCCTTAAAACTATTTTAAAAATTCTGTCTCGAAAAAAGAAAGGTTAAAATGAAGGAGTCCTGCATATCTGCTTGCCTCTTAGGACTGAAAAAAATGGATAAGCTGTAAGAAAATATTAAAAACCAAACTGCATTGTGTCTGATGGATAATACAGCCAGAGCCTGGGGATGTGTCATCTGTCTGAAGCTCAACAGAATTTACATTTATAAAGTAGCAACAACAACAAAAAAATGCTAAGCAATAATTGGATTCTCCACCAAATAGCAGAAACTTTAAAAAATGTGAAACATTTTTTAGGAAAGAAATTAGAGCTAAGCTAGAAAACACCAGAAGTGTATGTTACATTCCTTAAACTTCAGGGTGAACACTCAGGTGCTTTTGTAAAGCAAATGCTTGATTTGTCAGTAGGCAAAAGAAATACTTAATGCTTCCATGGGGTTTTGAGTCATTTATCTCTGTGGAGATGGTGCTCAGCATCATCTCATCAGAGCAGGAGTCTCACATCCCCAGTTCTGAGGTGGTACCTTGCAGCTGGCCTGAGCTCCAAGCTTAGAGGTCCCGAGTTGGGAGCAGCCGTGTGTATTGGCTGTGATATCTGAAATACATCAGTGAGGAAATGGAGAACAGCAAAGTGTACTAGACTGTCAGTCATCTGGATGTCTGAATAAGTGATTTCTCAGGAACCTGCTAAGCAAAACCTTCAGCTTTTGCTTTTTTCCACCACCCCCTGCTGAAATAGGGCTTGTTTGGCAGTATGGCTTGTGACATATGAGAAACTCAAGTGACTTATCCAAGGTCATGTTGAGTTTACAGCATGGATGGGGTATAAACCCTGACCTCAAATGCTTTTTGTGGTTGGACTCTGATCTAGTGGTTGGAAGTTTGCTGAACCTGGAGATTAGTGGTAAATAGCTCTTAATGCCTGGAGAGTGGTGATCCTGATCCTTCCCCCGGGGCTGTTGCAGAGCTGCTGTTACCGTGGCATTGTCCTGGTGTGGAGAGCTGCAGTATCTGTGCTCGGTGCCATGGTCAGGCGCAGGCAGCAGTGGTGGCACTCGGTGCACTGAGGGGTGTCTGTGTTCCTGCTGTGACTTACGGCCACCTCCTCTGCCCCTGCTCCCTGCGGCTCCTCTCCACTGCCCTGCTCCAAAAACCCTTGTGCCTCCTGGCCCACTGCCCTGCCCTCTCTAACCCTCCCTGTCACCTAATAAAATCTGCCAAAGGCATTAAAACTCCTGCTGAAGAGCTTTATGCTTCCTCTCCATGCCCGCCGACAGCAGGTCTCAGCAACGGTGGTCCCCAGCGGGTCAGTCTTGCCTTCAGGATTGTTAAAATGGACCAGGATGTGCTGCTCCCACCCAGGACAGAGGGGAGTTCATGTTGTCTCTCTTGAAGGGAGCATCTCCAGCTCCGTTCAAGGCAGGCAAGGACTGAGAGAGGTTTGATGGAGCTCAGATTTAAAGTCAGGAGCTTGCGGGTCCCAGTCTGCTTCTATGCCAATTAGAGAAGGCTGCCACTCTCATGGCTGATGCATAATTTCAGTCAAGGACATTTGAATCAGCATAGTATTTCATTGAATATAAATGCTCTGACTTAACCTTATTTTAACCTTTGCATGCCTGTGGAAGGCTGTTGGTTTGAAGAGATCTCAGGGGGCTGTTAAAACCGTCCATGTGGGAGAGTTCATTTTATAAATATAAACTGTGCAGACAGTTTGCTAGGAAACTACGTAAATTATTTAGCAATAAATGGTACTTGCGATTTTAGGAGAGCGCTGCAGATTGATAAGCTGACTTCGGAAAGGTCAGCAGCCGTGACTTAATTGCTCAAGGGCCCCCACTAATGATCCCTCCTGCGCGCCTCGTGCTGCGGTACGCGCGCTGGCAGGGAGCGCCCCTGCGTGAGCGGGGCTGGAGAGCGGCAGGAGCAGCGTCTTTCGGGGGCAGACGTGCCGGTGCTGTTAGAACAAGTGATGTCAGGTTCAGTTTTCAAACTTGGTCACCCAACAGCCCTCAAGTTGTCATCTGAATATAAAAAACCCTCAAACAGCTCTTGTGCAGGTCTTGTGGAGCACAAGTCCAGGCTGTAAAGAAAACTCATTTGGAAACTCTCTTTGCCTTTTCTTTTTTCCCTCCTATTTTACCTTTTCCCAAGGTATTCCCTGACTGACGATATCATCCTGATTTAGTCCCAGAGTAGTCATTTCGCACCTGCTCTTGTCTCACTGGCCTTTTGTTATGTTTTGACTAAAAATGTCAATTATGGACACAATTATTTGCATCTGAAGAGTGGCTTTGGCTGGTGGCACTAGCTTGAGAGTGATGGAGCTCTATTTTTCTAGAATTGTGAAGGGTTTTCTGCAAACAGGTACGACTCTTTCCATGTTAAGCTATCAATTTTGTGAGATGATCAGTAGGAAGCGATAGGCTCTTTTGGAGGCTGTACAACTCAGTAATTTCGGAAGTCGTGACTTGGCTGTTTCCATATTGCTGACCAGCAAATTTGGGTCTTGCTGAGTGGTGAGTTTTGATTTTGCCAAGCTGTGACCTACAAAATTAGAGAGTTGTGCCATCACAACTTGCTGAGAGTTGGAGATATCTGAGGTGCTTGGGTTTCTGAGAGACAGTGATAAAGTTTTTCTGTCGAAGCTCTTAAACTTGCTTCTCAAATGGGCCTCAGCTTTATTGTTATGTTAACAAGAAATACATGGAACCACATATTTTGTCTTCTAAGTAGGTGACTAACTGTCCTAACCCTTCTAAGGAGGGTAGCTCTCCCTGGAGATCTCTGTCCTTGTCTGCTAATGGGAAAGGAAATACTTGCATTGATTTCAAGGGATGCTGGACTGGGCTTCATAGGAATCTTCTATATTTTATATACTTTTAGCCTGACCTGTTCTTTTGTAGGTAGCCGACTAAATTCAGACCACTTACCATTCACACTGGATGGTAATGCTCAGGCCTTCTGACAAGCCATAGATACTGCAAACAGATCTTTAACATTGCTCCAGAGTTTCCCTTGAAAAGATCCATTTCAAGAGCACAGGTGAACGGGGAGCATCCGGGCCTAAAGAGCACTGAAGTGTGCAAATGGTCCTGATGTCAGCCAAACCAACTGGATCATCCAATTATTTTCAATTACAATTCCGATCCTTTCCTTGATGTTTTCCTATGCTGATATCTGTGTTGGTAATGTAGCCAACTCTGGCTTTATGATCCCCCTTGTTGCAACGTGCTGTGCTTAATTACTTTGCCTCCGTAACAAACAGACATTCTGAACAATTAGACAATATTATGGAAGCAGGAAAGGAAAATAGCTCAAGATACTTTCATTTTAATTATGCTGATAGTGCACCCCATGGTTTTGAATCAATGCTGGAATAATGTTCTTTTGATAGTCTTCAATAACTTTAAACGAGATCTAATAAATTTGTATTTTTATGTGAAGTTTAGAAGGAAAAATCCCTTGTTGTTGATTTTATTTTCAATTGAAAATCACAACTCCCATGATTTGTACACTTGTGTTGTAACTGGGTGTCCACCCCTATTGAACGAATCACTTAAAAACCTTAACTATTATACTGGAAGGGATTACACTTTGAGCATATGTTTAGTACTTTCCTGAGTTGCTGCCCTGTTGCAGAACCAGTCCTCTTGCATTTTAAAAATTGGTGAAATATGAATACTTATATTTAGGGCTTTTTTTCCTATACACAATCACAAATTTCTATGCATAATTTTTTTTAAAGTTAATAAGCTGACAGTAAACAGAGTAGACTCTTCGCAAGTGGGAAGGAAGACTGGTGTCATAAAATGAATGCCCAGCAGCTTTGTCCTTTAAAATTAAAGGAAGCTAATATTGGAAGAGCTGTTACTGAGCCACACTGACACTAACACACAACTTTGCTCTACTGTGCTACACAGCCACAGGTGAATATTTAGCTCCTTAAATCTTCTTCACCAATGTCACAATAATAAAACAAGAAGCATTAAAACAGCTAGTTTTCCAAGATGATATGGGAAGCAAACAGATTATTTCCTTTATTGATACAATTTATATGGAATTACCATAATTTTTAAACTATGACTTTTGACAGCTCACCTATTATAAAAAAGCATCTAAGGCACATGGAAACCCTCTGTGAGCTGCTCCTGTAGTCTTAAAATAAATAAATAAATAAAGCAAGCAAAATGTGAATAGGGCATTTTAGAGCTCAGAGGATGTGATAAGAAATCAGTTTCCATTGTTGCAAAATGTTTAGGGTATTTAAGGAGATACCTGAGTGTGCCATGCTTAGTTTTTAATGAACTCAGTAAGGGTCATGCCGGGATACTGCTAAACAAAGGTTCATTTCACACATCTCCCAGTCTTTGTAGGAAATATCTGGAAGTCTCTGCTGTTTGATTGTCCAAATTCAGCTTTGCAAGTTTCAGCACCTCTTGTCGCTGTGTATATAACTGAGGGCAGAAACTGTCTTCAAAAACCTTAGTTCGTGATGAGCACTCTCAGGAATATTTGGTTTGGTAAGGGTTTTGTACTGGTAAATCTGGTTCTGAAAGCTCCAATTTAAATTTGCACAGCAGTGTAGAAAAGAAAAGTCTGAATAAGCTCCCAGCGCCTACGGGATGGCAATATGGTTGGCCAGGTTTTTGCTCACGCGCAGCATCCCCGCCAAGCCCTTTGGGTGTATCTGCTGGCTGGTTATGCAGGCGTGATCGCGGTCCATATGAGCAATACATCAGTTTGCCGAAGGAGCCAGAAAAATGACTTTCAGTGGGTTCAAATTATTACAAAATGGGTATGACTTTAAAAGAAAAAGAAGAAATTCTTTGCTCATTGGGTGATTAGTACTTTGAAATTCCTGTCCTTAGCTGCATTTCTTAATAAAGTCTGGCCTGTGACGCCTATTGAAGTAAGACAGTTCTCTGGTTACTCTTTCAGACAGCACAAGTTTTTACAATTTATTTGGGAAAAGAGTTTCAGCAGAAGATTTATAAATGGACAACCAATTTTAGAGTGTGTGTATAAGCCTGTGCAGGATGCACGTTCAATTTGAGATTTTTGAAAAGCAAGTGAATGATACATACCAGCCTTTGAAAAGGGGTCTCGTGAGTATGTGACATTGGCTATCAAATAAAGAAGGCTCCAAAGTTATTACTCACTACTGAAAACCTTGGCTCTGCACACTGAAGCACTCACTGTGCCAGATCAGGCTAAACCAACATGATTATTTTTATTGCTGCTCAACGTTGTGGTTTGACCTGACTTCTCCAAAATTGAGTGTAACAACACTACTGCTTAGATGGATATAGCTTGTCAAATGGTTTTACAAACATTAATATATTATGCTAACCTTTGTATCACTTGGTATACAGCTGAACATAGATTCCAGATATTCATGCGATAGTGTTCCTGCTGTAATCTCTAGACTGACTTCTGAATAATTCACTTTGCCCATAGGGTCCCTTGAGCAAAAGTTTTGGAAGAAAACCCAGAGATCTGCTTGATTTACAGTGATCAGGTAGACAAGTGCCCCTACTTTCCAGACTGAAAGCTGTTTTCTGCTAAGCAGCAGATATAGCTGTCAGTGGGGAAAATTATTTGATATCGCTTGAGTTTCTCAACCACAGCATAAGTGAAGTGCTTCCTGTAATACAGAGCGTTTATGGATAATATTTGTAGAGTAATTGCCATGCAATCACTGCTCCACTGCCGAAGATTTCAGTCAGTTGTTATGAATCTTGCAGTAAAAATCCTATTGGGGACAGTGCGATGAAAATATCACAAGCGTTTGGGAAAATTATGTGAGGTCAGTTGGTTTGATTTGACTTGATGTGGGTATTCAATATGCGGCACTGCCTGGAGTTGAGAATGTTTTCATTTCAAATTTGAAAAGTGGGAAGCCTCTTAGATGAAAAATTAGTGGGAAGCTGGAATTCAATTACTGATATTCACAATATCTAGAAAGAAACAAGAACCTGTTGTCCTTTGGGTGACTCCATGTGCTCTTTCAGAAAAGGAACAAGAAATCCAGGTCCAAAATAACGGTCATTTTTTTCTTGTTACATAGCGTATTTTCGATAAGCATTCTTATCCTTTTCTTGAAAGATGCAGCCTTTTCATTTGTTGAAATTAGATTCCTGATGGCAAATCCAACTGAACATTTCTTTGAATTTTTCATCTAATAGCAGAAAAATCTTATATCTAATCTAAATCCAATGTGTAATATCTTTGATTTTTCTTATCTAATATTGGATAGTGGCCGATTGTATTTAATTTTAGTTCTGAGAGTTCATTGCTTCATTCTGCCTAATGATAAATATTTACTCTTTGCTATGGAATATCAGCGATCCTTCCCTGCGGGATACCCCTTCATCATAATCTTTAGCATGTGTAATCTAACTTTTTTGACAACATTCACTTGAAAGCAGTGAGAAAAGGGATCTATTGTCAGCTTCTTGTATGACTTTTAGAAAGTTGAGCTGGGGTATGGTTTCCCTGCTGTTGTGCAAGCTGTGCACTTTCCCGACTCTCTTGTGCTGAGTCACCAGAAGTGGGATCTCATCATGTAGCTTTTGCTGTCTACATTACCGAGCTGCACAGTAGTCACTGTTTTACTCCCTAAACTGAGCTGTCAGAGTAGCGACCTGATCGTTTCTCATTAAGGTTCTGTAAAATGCTCAGCTGTGTTTGGAGGAATTTGCTGTTAAGGTGGCTGCAACTTTCCATGACCTTTAATTTAATTTATTTGTTTTTCTTCCACCAAGGCTCTCGAAGTCAGCAAAAGAAATATTCTTATTGGGCTGATTAACCCAAGGAAGTGTCTCACTTAAACAAGGGTGTAAGTTAGGTGAGGGACTTCTTCAGCAGATGGAATTCAGTGGAGATAAAGCAGCCGTGTGCTAAAGCCTGGCTGGTGCGAAACTAATTTTAATGGAAATGAGCATTTTAGTCCAGTTTCTATGGCAAGACGTCTCCTTTGCCACATTATCACATTCAGTGCCTCACCCTGAGCTCTGCAAAGAGCAGGCAAGGCTGAAGTGGTCAAGTGGTTTTCTCTTGTGCTTGACACATTTCCAGGGGCTCCCTTCTCAAAGAGAGCCACTGGAGGGTCTTGTTCCCCAGTGACCTGGAAATGTTCTTATTGCTAATATTTCCTTCTTAAATGTTGTTTCTGAAGCCTTATAATCTGGTGTCCAACCTAGCCCAGGAACTAGAAAGATCAATTTTTGTATTTGTGGTCATAGCTCTGTTGTAAGCTGGTGGTGTTCCCGTAACCTTGGTAGAATTCCAGTGGGGATTTGTGCATTGTATTTGGGGGGACTGCTTGATTCTTCCCTTCACTGATCTGCTTTTCTTATCAATGTATGCCACGCTCCAGCAATGTTATATTTGCTCTTTCTGCAGAACACCAACTTCTGTTCTGAAATTTCTGTATTTTATGCTCCACTGAGGTAAGGAATGGATTTCCTCCTGTTGTATAGCAGGGATCTATACAAATAGCCTCTCCCTGGCACTTGGAGGAATCTAATAGCTTAAGCATTTCATTAGCAGAGTACCACAGTTGCTGCTGTTTCCTGTTGGCAGAAGGTGAGCTAGAATAAATATTAAGCATTTGTTTCACCCTTTGCTTTTGGTGCATCCACAGAAACAAGCCCATATTCAGCTTTTTCCAGTGTTGTGCTGGGAAGGCTGGCATTTTTATTTAAAACAGGAATGTACTTTTGCATTCAGTGGTTGCAGAATTCAGTGAGCTAAAGTGTGTAACATGAACTTGTAGAAATCAACTCTGTGGTTGAAAAAGAATCGATGACCCTAAGCAGAACTAAAAATAAGAGTAGTGCTCTTTGAAGTGTTTGCACTGTCACTCTAGAGTAGCTATGAATACAGGGTGAGATGGATACTGTTTGCTCATACCACCACATGATCTTGAGAGTAGCTGTCTTTCATATACGTGCAAGGATTCCTGTAGTTTTAGGTAAAATTACAAGTTTTGTAGCTAAGTTGGCAAAAGTGATCTGGAAAAATATAATATCCCATAGCTGATTACTTCTGGGGCACATGATACTAGAATCAAGATGTGAGATCTTTTGGAAACAAATTAGCTTAAATTTTATTGAAAATTATTGATTTTCATGGTCAGAGGTTAATGTGGTTTGTCTTTCATTTAGCTTCCCAGCTCTTGAGAGAATAATGAAATTGCCTGAAGATACAGACCATTCAATTAAAATCAACAGATGAGTCAAACACATATTAGAGTTGATTTTTGGTACTCTATCAATTTTTTGTACATCTTAGTATCTTGGGCTTTTGAAGAAGTGTGTGAGAGGATGGTTTTTGAAACACATGGCATCTATCAGTTTGTTTTCTCTATATATGAGTCTCTGATGCCTTACTGATAGGAATGCACCCTGAAGACAAAATTATGTGCACTAGACTGACAGATCAGGATTGATTAGATAAGTGTGCTGGGGAGAGGGAATGCATATAGAAGAGAACAGGGCAGAGAGAAAGTATCAGAAGATGGCAGGTTTTTGTTTTTTTTTTTATTTAAAAACTTCATTAACGGTTTCTCTAGCACAGTAGATACAGCTAAAACATGCCTTCATGTTTAATTTCTGATATTGTGTGAATACATACAAAAAAACAGGGGTGCCTTGAACAGCAGGGTGCCTAAGGACTGCAACACTGATGCCTGCCTCTTCTCTCTGCTGGGCCTCTCATCTCATTCCAGTAGCGAGATGCCTACTTTCCACAAAATTTGAAGGAATTTAATACCTGTGAGATTCCTGCACCTCTGCCAAATTTGGGGAAATCTGGCCAAAAGGCTCCTTGTGAAAGAAGATGGTACAGTTTTCTGTGGGGGAGGTCTTTTTTTTCCTTTTTTTTCCCCTTCCCCCTAAGTTGAATGTAGCGATTTAATTTTTAAAGCGTTCTGTCACTTCGCTATGATCTGCGTTGCTCCAGCAGAAACAGCTCATATAAGAGCATCTCCAAGCACTGGAGACCACCAGAGCACCACGTGCCTGTGCCATGCACCTTCTCGGCACCAGATAATGTCTTTTATGTATGGTTGGGGAACTACATAACCTTTCAGCTGGTACTGCACTCCCCTTGGGCTCCCAAAGACTGAGGGAATCCCTGGCTGCCTCTATGTGGCAGCTGCGTTTCACTGCCTGTTCTCTCAGCTCTACCAAGTGTCAGAGATGCTGGTGGGACTCCAGGGGAAACCCAAGGGCACAGCATGATGTATCATGTGTTACAGCTGCTTCTGCTCAAGGGAGCTGCTTTACACAGACCCAAAAGTAACTTCTGTCCAAAGAGCTTCACACACTGATCTCTTACCTTGGCATAAATTGAGAGTGAGTCTGCTGAAAATTGTGGAGCTGCCGCCTCCATAAAGGAGAAGTAGTTGAAAGTTAAAACCTGACTTTCTCCTCCCTTTACTTCTCTTTCT
>VYZW01060115.1:6289-22374 GCA_013401315.1 Balaeniceps rex
GTAGAGAGAGATAAGGTCTCCCCTCAGCCTCCTCTTCTCCAGACTAAACAACCCCAGTTCCCTCAGCTGCTCCTCATAAGACTTGTTCTCCAGACCAGCTTCGTTGCCCTTCTTTGGACATGCTCCAGCAACTCAAAGTCCTTCTTGTACTGAGGGGCCCAAAACTGAACACAGTACTCAAGGTGTGGCCTCACCAGTCTCGAGTACAGGGCAATGTTTAGATGCAAAAAGAAAACCAAGTAGAGTCCTGCCAATAATTGACTTTCTGCCATTTCTGTTTCCATCTATGCAGGGTTGGACTCCACTGGCACTAGAAGCAAAACATGGCACAGCCAAAATGAAGTGGTTGATTGAAAACCATCTCTGGGTATAGAATATCCTGCACAGCAATGTAGTGTGAGCAAGGCACTGGAGTGCTGACATTCCCCTACAGAGGAGGGGGGATTCGGGTGTGCTGAAAATAGATCCTTCTTGAGATGGAGATCAGGCAGCTGCCTCACTTTCTGCCAGCTCCAAAGATATGACTTCCCTTCCCCCATGCTGAGAGAGGCCAGAAAGGACAGACAGGTAATTTCAGCAGTTCAGGTAAAATAAAGTTGAAATATCTCAAAATTCTCAGTTTATGGCCTGCTTTTTCCAAGGCCCCCGAGAGAAATTATCTTCCCCCTGTTCATTCTGCTGTGGAGGTGACTTTTACATTTCAAGTGGGAATAACTGATACGAACAACACATTGTTCTGAAAGGAGCATTTGCACATGAGCAATACAATCTTTATGCTACTATCCTCATCCAATATTGCCTACTGATTTTAAGGTAGCACACTAGACAGTCAAAGACAGAAAAGTCAGCATTACTGTAATACTTGCAAGAAATCTGTGAAGGTTAATGATATATAGGTGCAATACAATAACTTGTGCAGGCGCTGGTATGCCCACAGTAATAGTTTCTGTAACTGTAAAATTCTCACTGAGGCATTTTGGTGTTTGGGCTCTAGCTTATATTAAGCTCTCTTTAGTTAATGTATTAGGTGCTTTTTCCTTTTTTCCCATGTCTGATGTTATTGCTGGACTCCTAGAATTTCCCTTTTGGGCTCTTTGTCCCAGATTGTAAATTCTGATCCTGCTCTTCACTGGTGTAGTCTGAAGCTTCTCTACTCTGCCCAGGCTAACTGAGTGGGTAACGTTACTCATTGCCCAGCCTGAATCTTTTCTAGGCTGGCTGGTATCTCTGCTTCCACCACAGCAAAACAGAAACTTCCAGCCTTACCGATGCTGCTGACTTACCTGGCTTTGGGTCCTGTCCCTCCTCCCTCTCCATTAGCTTTCATGAACAGAAAATTGTTTCACTTCATTTTAGTTGGGCAGGATATTTGCACAGGAGCAGTAACCATTGCGTTCCTTGGGGCAATCCATACCAAGTGGTGTCTATTCATGGTTAATTGTTTGTCAAGTCTGCCAAGAGAAGAGGAGTTGGAGCTTGAGCCTGTAAGAATGCAGCAGCATCTCTCTTAGCATGGGCTCAAGAAATACACACGGCAGGTGTCCCAGGACAGGTGGCAGCTCTAACCAACTGCAAGTAGGCACTGCAAAGTAGCAGTAGGATATGTCTCTCTGGTTGGTCTGAACAGGTTCTTTTGCTGACCTGTCATGATTAGAACAATACCATAACCTTGAGCATTTACTCTGACGTGGGTTCTTTATTTCCTTGACAGTTACCCATTGTTGTATCCAGTTTTCAAAGTACTGGTGTCCTGGTTTTGGCTGGGTTAGAGTTAATTTTCTTCCTAGTAGCTGGCATAGTGCTGTGTTTTGGATTTAGTATAAGAATGCTGATAACACACTGATGTTTTAGTTGTTGCTAAGTAGTGCTTACCCTAGTCAAGGACTTTTTTTTTTCAGCTTCCCATGCTCTGCCAGGTACACAAGGAACTGGGAGGGGGCACAGCCAAGATAGTTGATCCAAACTGACCAAAGGGCTATTCCATACCATATGACGTCATGCTCAGTATATAAACTGGGGGGAGGTGGCTGGGGGGCAGCGATCGCTGCTCGGGGACTGGCTGGGCGTCCGTCGGTGGGTGGTGAGCGGTTGCATCACTTGTTTTCTTTTCCCTGGGTTTTGTTTCTCTCTCTTGTTCTCCTTTTCATTGCAATTTTTATTACTATTACTATTACTATTATTATTTTATTTCAATTATTCAACTGTTGTTATCTTAACCCACAAGTCTTCTTACTCTTGCCCTTCCGATTCTCTCCCCCATCCCATCGGGGCGGGAGGGTGAGCGAGCGGCTATGTGGTGCTTGGTTGCCAACTGGGTCTAAACCACGACAACTGGGCATCAGTTTTTTCTTCTTCTCTTATCTCTTCCTTCCCCAATCCATCATGGTCTCTCTGAACAGTGGAATTGGCTGATATTTTCTTTGTGTGAGAATGTGTTGTATCTGGGTGACTGTAAAATAGATTGTACCATATCTAGTGCTGGCTCGGACCGGGAAATGCACTGGTGATGTCCTTCCATAAACAGGATCAGGGAAAGACTTTAACTTTTTTATTCAAAATTTTCTACTGCTTTTGGGTGCAGCCAGCAACATAAAAGGGCTTGAAGAACTTCAGTGAAGAGATTTGCAATCGTGTTAAAGAAACTCATGCCCTCAGAAAGAGGTTTTTTTTTATGCTATATGAATTTGCCAAGACACATCAGGGTAAAGGAAGAGTGACAGGAGTGGGAGAAAGGCAATAAGGAGAGGACCTGCCAGCAGCTGGTAATACCTAGTAGTCTGTACAAACAGAGGCTCTGGGATTGGAAGGCAGGAGAAAGCTACTGTACGTGAGAAAGTAGCTGCAACATTGATTGGTGACCCTTCCTCTTCATCTCTTCTTCCTAGGCAGAGCCCTCAAACTCTACATTCCATACCCCCAAACCATTTTCCATATATTCTCCTCATGTCCTCTCTTCCTCTCCCTCTTCCACTCCCCACTCCCATTAGATACAGACTGTGGAGAACCTAATTTCTGAGAATGTGATGGGTGACAGATATCACTTAGAAGATCTGTACCTACCTTCTAATGGGGCTTCCTGGCAGAAATCTTAGTTGCTCCTGCCTGAATAATTATTATTCGAATAACAAAACCTCACAGAACTTCAAAGGCATAATAGACAGACATTGTGTACAAAATTATTTGCTAAAATATCCTTTGAGATACAGCCTTTAGGTTTTCTTGGGCAGAATGAAAATGCAGTAATAGGCTGTGATGGCTGTCATCAGTCTTTAGCTTCACACCTTTAGCCTTCATCTCTTGTTTTCTCCTTCTTCCACTAAATACTGTGCAACACATACTGGCAAACCTGGCTCTGTCCAGGAAACAGCAGTTAGGTTTCAGACAGCGAAATACATGAACTATGGCTATCTTGAAGATATTTGGGCAAAAAATGAAAAGCTGCTGGTGTTCCTCTTTAGAAACCTATTTTTTTAAGTGCCAGTGCTCAATTATATAGATAGCATAACATAGTACCTTGAAAACGAGCACCACAACACAACATGTTTCATAGTCAAGTGACATAATCACAACAGGTTCCCTCCGATATCAGGAATATCTAACAAGATAACTGTAAGTGTCCTTCAGTCTTAGCAGTGCCACACCAATGACACCTATTCTTCCCAAAGACAAAACATCAGGCACCTGCAGACCTCTTGCCACAATATGCTCACTTTCATTGTCAGCCACTAGACCTGCTATTTTAGTATGATGGATTTCATATCTTGAACCCGCTTTTTGGTACAGGGTTTTTGGCACATGAAGCATATACATGAATCTCCATCTCCAGCTTCCAGTTAAGTGCATCATATGCAGTATGTGGACAGGATAGGATGCAAGCTACTATGCATCACAGCATTTCAGTGGTGTTTTGGCACTGACCAAGTGCACATGCTATTTTCTGACTGATGTGATATTTTCTCTGAAGTTTTTACTAAGGTTCATCTGAGGACCAGAAGGTTTACCTGAAAAGGGAGGCAGTTCTAGATATCCTTACAGGACAGCTGGGCCCTCACTGAGTGAGGCTTGATGGAGACACAATGAGGTTTGGTTGCACTGCAGTGTGAGGTAGCAGTCTGCCTGCCTTTGACACCAGAGACAGCACCATAGGACATGTAATTGAAAATACAGCAGAAATGGATGTTTTGGAAGTCATGTCCACATGCATATGCTGGCCAGATGCTGTTCCATGTGTTGTTTTAGTAGTGCACAAGTCTAAGATGAACTTTTATGCCTTTCTTTCACACCCTATGTAGATTCAATGACAGTTCCTATCTGATATTCTCCTGATTAATTACTGAAGAAGATTAACCTTCACCACTGAGGAGCTCATATTAGAAGTATACCCAGATCTTCCCAGAAAAAAAACAAAAACATTTCCCAGACTACATTTCTTGAACATCTAAATGAGTAATTGTGAATTCTAAGATGTGTAAGTTGGCATCACTAGTGAATTCTTCATAAATCATTTTTCACTGCCATTGCTTCCATTACTATCTCCAGATTTCCTATCAAGCTAAAGGTGGCCATAATTTTTACTTCCATTAAACATTGGTCAGAAGCAGAGCAGTCTGGTGGGGTGGGGAGAGCACATGGAGAGGACAGAGGTTTAGGAACCTAAGCTTTGATAGCTGGTTGCCGATATAGTGTGCAGGTTTTCTGCTAAATCATTCTCCACTTTGGGACACAGAAACCTGCATGCTTTAGGTCTGTTCCTATAAGCCTCAGTTTCAGAAGTAGGCAGAAGCTCAGTGGGAATCTGGGCATCTAAATTTTGTGTATTGGCTCTGTCAATACTCACCCCTCTCCATTGGCCTTTCCAAATTCCAGTAATGTCCATTTAGGCCATTACTCAGCCTGTCTCTCTATTTCTATAGGATGGATCAGGAGATGTGATGTTCTGTTTTGTAATTCTGTGGAAAGACCTTAATGACATTTTTCTAATTTTAAAATGGTTAACTCGGAGTTTTCAAAATCTTAGTGTTCCAGGATGCAGCAGAGGACACCACACCTCTATGATAGCAACAGCACCTTCATTTTAGTGGAGAACTTTGCACTGCCATTAACTGAAATTGAGTCTTTCTGGGGAGCTAGACCAAAGGAAAATGTGTTTTACTGAAGAGAGAAAAAGTTTGTTCAACTAAGTGGAAGAAGACTATGTTCTTGCAGTTAAATGAAAAAGGAATTCTTGAATATGTTGAGGTAATACCTTTTCCCATTTTTCCTCTTACAGCACTTGGAAGGCTGCCTCTTTCTGTCCCTGTTCTTCTTATCCTTACTTTACTAGTCCCCTTCAGGCTCTGTAACACTCAAATGCAATTGTGAATTTATTCCTGTGAATCAGGAGGTGATAAAGGATATCCACTACAAACACACCATAGATAATGTGGTTGCAAATTCATGGCCACTAGTAGAGTGATTACATGGCAAGGATTTTTTTATGTGACTATTGTGCAGTCATGGAGCAGTCGCATTTCATATAGTGTCTTGTAGCTGAAAATTGCGAGAGTGACTCTGTGTGTATTGGGGTTTGGACTCTACAGATTTTCATGGTAACTATGATTAAGACTGAATTTATCTCTGAACCAAGATGGGTTTTAATTGACCTCATAGAGATAAAACCCAGGCTATTATGCATCCTTTAAGTCACAGTCACCAATGTGTGAGTTTGTTTATTTTCATGCTCCTCAGTTACATTTCATTTCCAGTGAAAATTCACCTTAGAGCTGTGCCAGAGATTTGATTTGGGGTGACAGGTTGAAATATGAATCTTATTAGAGGCCATTTTTGTTGGAGCCTTGTGTAAGACACTGTACTTGAGAAGTCAGTGATCTTGAACAAGCCATGTCTACTCTGTTGGTCCTTGTACCTAGGGCTTGAGAATTCCATATGTTATTAACACAAGCTTCAACTTATAATATCTGTGAGAAAGGTAAACTGTGTCTGCATCAAGGGGTGGAATGTCTCGATCATGACCAGGAGACCACAGTACATAGAGGAGTCAATGATCCACATCACGGTTAACCTGAGCATGCCCAGGCCTGTGCTGCACTGTGCTGTGCTGCCCATCCAGCATGGCCTTTGGGCTGTGCTGTGCTGCACAAATCCCTTGGCTGCAGGGCACACTCAGCCAGTTCATTGTAAGGGAGGACCCTGCATGCAGCTCCCTCTCGGCACCAGTAATTACACCACCTGCATGGCTTTACCTGTATCTAAAACTGCAAAAAGAAGTTCTCATGTGGACATCCTTGAATAGAATTGGCTTTTTGTAAAAAAATCGTAGTAGCATGAATGACCTGAAAACAAGGAACCTCTCCACAGATGGGATCTGTGCAGTGTACCTTGGGTCCATCCTGGGTCCATCCGATGCTGCACGAACATGGGGTGCCCAGCATCTGAAGGGATAGAAGTTGTTCCTCTTTTTATTCTATCTTACCCAACTGGCTATTTTATTAAGCCATTTGTTGTTGGACCTTTCTTATTGAGATCCAGAAAGAAACTTACATTTTCTATTCCCTCCTGCCCTCCCTGCCAGATTTTAGGCTTGCACGTTTGCATATTTTCCCAAAGCTTACTGGGTCTTTAATGAGGAAACAAGTTTGATGTTAGAACACAACTTGTAGTTGGGTTTGAACAAGTTTATGACAGTGGTAAATAGCAGTCTACTCAACTCTGATCTGACCTCACAAGCTTTCTGAAGGAGTATTTAGTTACATTCTGTGTCCTGAGCTCAGAATTTTCATTATTCCCTTCTCCCAATAGTACAATTCCCGCAGTTCTGTTCCAAGTACATGAGTGCCTTATGGGAGTGCAGTGCTTGGGAACCTACACAAGCAGCAGAGTTTCTTTTCTGGGGGCATCATATTAGAATAGGTGATGTAATGGCCCCCAAAGAGTGTAGTTCCTTGATACAAACTCAGGCTTTGTGTGTATTATTAAACTAAAAATGTGGCACAAGCCATTCTTTGACCCAGAGGACAAGCTTAGTTTTGCTTTGTCTCTGACATTAAAGGAACCACAGATACTCTGTAGATCCTGCCTTGGTGTGCCAGAGATACTTGTGTGGGCAGCCTTACCCACTGATCATTCCTGGCTCTGTTATGCCGTTGTTGTCTGAACTGTAAGTGGCAGAAGGCTCATGTCAAGAAGATGAATGTGTAAGCGTTGTGTCCAGTGTTTTTGTTTCTCTGTGATACAGAGAGACATGAAAAGTTATGGAGATGGGAACAAATCTCAATACAGAGTGTCTTTTTTAGTCTTTCAAGCACTGCAAGCCCAGGCCTTGGAAGATAATGTTGTCACCTCTCTAGACATGATATAAAGAAGATGTACCAGTTCCCCACTGCCCTAAGAAGTCAGAGCAGAATTGTAAGTGACTAGTATGATCCCTAATATCATCAGGAGTTTGAAATAGTTCTGGTACAGCTTTGGAAATGTTAAGGCTGCTGTGTGAGCCCCTTTAGAGTACTGGATGTGGTACTTGCCATTTCTGCACAAAAAAAGAGACTTATTCAGGCTGGAACTGGTACAGGGAAAAAAGTGATCTAGAGAAAATTAACTACTGACTTAAGAAGTAGCAAATAAAAGAGCTTGGTTTGTTTAGTCTAGTCAAACCCAAAACTTTCAGTGAAAAAGGATACATGAGGAGGGCTTATTCCAGTGGAAGGAAAGAATGTTTTGATCTAAAGAACTGCTTATACAAAAGCGCTGTAAAACTGCCAAAAGCATAACATGGTCACAAATAACTCTAGGTGAGAATTTGGTTTCTAAGGACTGTTTTGACCACCAAGATGGTCAGGGGACTGGAACACATGATGTATAAGGAGAAGCTAAAAGAAATGGGTTTGTTCAATCTGATGAAGAGGAGGCTAAAGGGAGATCTTACTGATATCTACAGCTACCTGATATGATGAGAAAATGGACACAAGCTGGGACATGGGAAATTCAGATTAGATATAAGGAAAATTATTTTTACCATAAGAGTAATCCAAGGCAGGAACAGATTGGCCGGAGAGGCTCCATCTGTGCAGGTGTTCAGGACTTGACTGGACAAATCCCTGAGCAATCTGATCTAATTAGGCCTGCTTTGAATAGGGTGTTGGACTAGATGACCTCTGGAGGTCCTACAAATCTCAGCTATTCTGTATGATTTCATGAACCCAGCTACAGAGCAGGCTAAGCAGCACAGCAAGGCTCTTCTATTTAGGCAAGAAGCAGCATGCAATTGGTTCAGGCACCTCTGCATGACATTGCAGACTGCAGTACAGACATGCAATAACAGCATGGCACACCCAAATTAGCTTGTATCTTGCTAGTCAGATAGCATTAACGTTGAAGTTATGGGCCAGGCACTGAAGAAGTAACCCAGGATCTATGATAAACTCCACCAGCTTTGCTGAAAGCCCTGCTGGTGTGTCCCTACTGCCCGTAGCAGTCCGTGAGTGGGATTTGCTCAGCTGTGAGCAGGCCCAGCTGTGCTGCAGTTGCACCTCAGCATCTGAACCAAGTGAGTATCTGAGGCTGTGACTCAGTAGCTGTGGTATGGATGCACGGCATGCTTTGACTCCTGGGTGCAAGTCTCTGCCCAGAGCCACAAGAAGTGGCTGCATGTGATGCTGCCTGTGCTCAGCCTGCCTGCCTGTGCAGAGGGGCGTCCTCCTTCCCAGGGACCAGAGCCTGTCCTGGCTCCGGAGCAGCAGCACCTGGGCTCCAGGCTCTCCATGGCATGGCCTTTTTGCCAGGTGCTGACCCAGAGGGGAACCTACTTGCCTTGCTGCTGTGTGTCAGCTGGTGGTGACAGGCATGTCAGGACATGGCAGTTACTCTGGGCCAGCCCAAAGGCCAGCCCAAAGCAGTGTCTCCCTGGCAGTGGCTGAGAGCCTTGCTGGTATCTGAGCCTGACAAAGTATGGGAATTATGAGAACAGGCAGATGTGCTGAAGTTTTCCCTGAGCATTGCCCCATTCCCCAGGTGCTTCTGGCTCAGGCACATCCCAATCCCAATGCATTTGTTGTGTGTGGGGTCAGGAGTCTGCACCTGGTTCTCCTCCCATGGATTTTGTGTGGCAGCTTTTTGAAAGAATGAAAATATTCAACAGCCACTCTGTTGGTGGTGAGGAGCTGTGCAGATTAACTATGAGCGGTTTGAAGAATCCCAACCTTCTGTCTTTGGCCACCTGCTAATTTCATTTGATGCCCTTACTTCTTGTGCAGGGAAATTGAGTCATCCATCCACTCCCTCTCATTGTCCTCTCTTGATTTTACAGACCTTATCTTACATCTGCTGGCTGTCTCCTCTCCAGCTTGAAGGACTCAAGGCTGACTGGGCATTTTCAAGTGCTGAAGGACATTTCAGATGCCTGTGTCAGATGACACTGAATGCTCTTTCCAGTGGGAGGGACCCCTGCAGGGTGCTTGAAAACATCTTTCATCCTGATTCATGTTTGTGTTGAAGAGTTGAAAAACTTGTCTGTCTCCCCACTGTATATAAAGAGTATCATGTTCTCAAAATGAACTCACCTATACTGGGGAGTGGAGCCTGATTTGGTATGAAAATCTCTTGGCTCAACAATTCCAATACAAACACATTTCTGAGGACCCCAGCTGAAGTGCCTATTTTTACGGTTATTGATATCACTACTCTCAGGGGTCAGGTTTCAGAAGAAAGAATCTAATTTTTCGCTGACATTGTAAAATTTGAGGGGGAGGTTAGAGGTCTCTGGGGAGTAAGTGAAGCATTTGGCTCCACCAGCTGCACAGGGAATATGATCTAGGCCAAATATAAGAACTCAGGGATTTATACATTTGTTTTAGATGTTAGAAGTTAATTTAAAGTAATGGTTCTCCTTACAGCCATACTCACATATGCCTGTCCCACACCATTTATGGTATTCTAACATATCTCCTCTGGATTGGCCTTGCTGTTGCTATGCAGAGTCTGAAGCCTTCCTGGGAGCGAATCTCTGGGTGGATGTGTAGACGGAATAGTTTTTCCTCAGAGAACTATGGACACTGTTGACCATGACCATGTTCACCCTTTTTTTCTGTTTCATCATCCCAGTTCTCGCATAAGTATATGAAACAACGTTCATAGCTCTCTCTGGTAAGAAAACAGGTTTCTGTGTGCCAGAGAGCAAACATTTTCCTCTCCTTATGTGATAAAATTGTTTCACAGAGAAAGATTTCTCCACTGCTGCTTTTGCACTGGGAGGTGGACTCATTTCCTTCTTTGGCAGCAGAAGTGTGGCTGTGGAACCGGGCAAAAAGAGTCCTTATATCCTGTTGGACTAACACTTACCTGTTCTCTGTGTAATACAACAGGAGGAAGGTCTCCTATGTGGCACTAGATTTCCATAGGGAACCAGAATCATCATGTGTTTGGCTCATGAGAAGTGTCTGCAGCAGCATCTCTGTCCTCTGAGTCTTCAATATCGGGGTCTTAAGAGGTACTAACTCAGAAAAATTATGGGGGAAAGGTTTTTCCCCCGTATCTGAATGTTCCCATGGAAAATTTTACTTAGCGACCTACTTCATGCTCAAATGAGTTCTGTCCTCCTTCTGTTCATCCAGGAATGCTACATCAGTGCCAGAGAAAACAGCATGTGCTCAGTGGTCACAGAAGTATTGAAGAAAAGTGAGTTATGTTATCAGGAACTTGACAACGTACCACAGGAACTGGAGAAGACCGGGCTGTTGTTGACAGTGGCTTGCATTTAGCTCAGGGGAAGGTGCTGGGCTTCCATCAGTTCACTCTTGCCAAAGCAGCAGTTCCCGCATGTCCTCAGCTGAGACGTCCACGTGGCAGTCCTGCCAGTGGCAAAGGGCTTGTTAACATGCCCAGGAAACAATCCACACATGCAATGTGCTTGGATTGTTTGGGAACAGCCTGTGGCATGGCATCTACTAAACAGTGGATTATCTGCATAACAAGGAAGTTTGGCACCTAAGAGTTTGGCTTCTACATTATGCAAAGCATTCGGGCTGCTTCCAACACAGGCCAACTATGCAGTGCTGTAGGAGGGAGGCATGCACAGAGCAAGTAGTTCAGAGCCAGGACAGGATACAGACTGGATGCTGATGCTAGCACAGCTTTGTCTTCTCAGAAAGGAGAAGGGAAAGGGAAGGTTTGACCTTAAGACTCAGAGGAGAAAATCCTGGAAAGGTGTTTCTTGAATTGTTACTGTCAAATTGCAGATGACAAAAAAGAGCACTTCTTAGGCTATATACAAGCGTGCAAGAGTGTGCGTGTCTCTCTGGCAATGTACAGGGGTTCCCCCCCACACCTGCATTTTCTATTGCCTTGAGCCAAATGCTGTGCCATCTCTCCTGCTGGGAAATGTCCCAAATGAATAAGGCTGGTTGGCCTATGGCAAAAGGCTTTTACCAATAGTCCTCTGAGGGCATGTTGGTCTGGACACTTTGATCATAAACATGCCATTTTGGTCAGTTCCTTGCCTTTTTATTTTGATCAATTTGCTTTCCATCAAGCTTCCTCCTTGTCAGTGCTGAGCAAGTAACACATGGCTAATATGTTAGAAAAGGAATAGTGAGATTTGTGCCTTCCCCGACAGGTCAGCCAGAGGAACTTTCCAAATATGCTCGTCATTCACTTGTTATCTCAGACACTGCCAGAATATTTTGAGCAGCAAAAGCCCCTGCAGCCCTGCCAGCTGAATGGGGTCAGCTGGCAGGCTGGCTGTCCAGTAGGGAAACACTCCTTTCCCCACCTCACAATGCTCAATACCTGACTGTTTTCCACTTTAAAAACAGTTTCCCTGCTGGCTTTGTTCCAGAGGTGTTTCTTGTCAGTGAACAGGGCTGAATCTAGCAGTGTGACAGAGGCAAGACTGCCATGGTTCCAAACCCAGGTCTAACCAAGTAGTGAGGCTGAGCGTGTATTCCTAGAAGGCACATGCACACGGAGCACACATATGCAACGCATATGTACATATATACACAGCTGTCCACACAGATCAGCACAGGTGAACACACTCAGCCCTCGCACAAATACAAACAGGACAAACGGCCTCATCCTGCTCCCCTCTGACAGTTCAGGGTGAAGGTCCAGTAGAGCAATATAGATACACATATGTCCAATGTGAACCTGCCAGTACCTGGGCATAGACACTCAGTGTGCCCAGTAGCTGTCCCTGGATCCAGGAAATCCTTCCTGAAGAGGGACTGGACAGGTGTTAGATGTCTGAAGGAATGGGAGGACTTTCCCTCTTTCCTTCAGGTAACCTGTGTTTGACTACCTACTGCCATTGTACAAAGCAATGTTTTTGCTGATTTGTTTACAGATACCATTTTTAGGGTGTGGTTCAATGTTTTTTCTTACAGTTCTGTTAACAACCATTGCTTTGTTTTTTCTCATGCAAAATACTGGCTTCCCCAGCTCCTTTGAGTTCTGTGTTGGAACCTGCAGAAACAGAATCACAGAATCACAGAATCTTTTGGTTGGAAAAGACCTTTAAGATCATTGAGTCCAACCTTCAGCCTGTGATTTTTCCAGAACTGTTTTGTATGTCTGGGCCCTAGCGGCTCCAATTCTCTGACTATTTTTTTTTGCAATTGTCACCAGAACTGTCATTGTTCTGGGCATGTCTTTCTAGAGCAAAGATAGGCGTGCTGTTGCTTAACTGTACTGCATGATGGGTCAGTTGCTGTCACTCATGTGGATTAAACTCTTCCATGTTGTTCAGCAAGGGCTAGATGACAGGATCATGCAAAGGAGCAAATGAACTGGGGTTGAGTATTCTCTCCCTTGTGTTGGACTTGGCTTCAGTGTGTACATTCCTGATGGAGCTCAGTCCCATTCCTGCCATTTGGAGACAGGGTTGGTGCCTGATGTGTATTGGCATCTGTCTTGTGCCTGATCCCAAAAATACTATGACATTGCTCATTTCCTCAGTTCAGAAAAGGAACTGGACCACCTGGACCCTGCTCCATTCATACATCTCTGAGTTAGAAATCACAGCCTTTGGCCATGCCTGTATGGGTATCCTATGGGATCGTCTTTCCCAGGTCTTTTGTGATAATGTTGTCTGGTTGCAGGAATTGTGTAGCAAATTTGTGCTGTGGCTGCACTGTGCCCAACAAACTTTTCCTTGGTGACAGAAGGTCATTTGACACTGCAAGTCTATGCTGCTCTTCAACACAGAGGCTGTGCTAACTTATCTTTAATTTCTGCCTGGTTTCATTTCATAGAGAGTCTAATTCTTTAGTCTTGTTTTCTTTATATGCTTTCTGTTTTAATTCCTTTCTTAAGGTGCAATTCATTTTGATTTCTTGCTGTACCCCCCACTTCTCAGTGTCTACTCTGTCCTTTTTTCTTTTTTTTTTCTTTTTTTCTTTTCTTTTTTTCTTTCTTTCCAGGTTACTTATACCTACATCATTTCTGAGGGAACCCTTTCCTGCCCATCTCTTCCATGTGCTTATCAGGATAGAAATCCCTGATAATGTTAGTAACATTGATTTGACGATATCTGAGGCTCATCCACACTCAAGACAGATTAATTCTGATAATGGTTGTGAGGTGCTTTGGTAGCAATATTGGTTAAGCAAATTCTTATCTCAAGCTTCTGCCCTCCTATGTAGGGAAACACAGCTATTTCTGATACTGCACACGAACTGATTAAAGGAACTGACAAAGTTAAAAATAACTTTGCCAAAAAGAGTGTGCCTATCTCTCATAGCCTCTTCTACTTAGAACTTTCTTCACAACTGAACTGTCTACCTTGAATCCTATTGTCCCAGGCAAATGAAAGGATCTTAGGCCTGGGATGAAAGTAACAGTGGTGTGGACAAATCTTTCTCATCTAAATAGATGGATGATGAGCTACCATCAATGGACAATTCTGTTTTCCTTGATAATGTTTTAAAATTTTTTCAGATCTAAACAGGCATAGCTCTGCACTGGAGTGGTTCTGCCCTCAACCAGAGAAGTGGCAGTAACCTTATGTTGCTGCCACTAAATTTTTCCAGCAGAGGCATACTTCCAGAAAGCACTGACTAGCAATGGCCTTCTTCCATGCCCTGTACTGCTCTGATTTGTATGCTTGCCTTAGTGGCAGGAAAGTGAGAGAAGTAAGGACTTCTTGAAAGCTGGTGTGCCAGTACTGAAGAGTATGCAAGCCACAAGGCCAGCTTGTATGGATTTAGAGGCTTACTAGTGAGTCAGAGAAGTGCAATTTTGTCTTTAGCACATCTAAAGGCACCTTCACAATGACCCTCCAGTCAATATTACACTGCACTGTGAACTGTTGCATTTGCTGTTCTACATTTGAGGTTCCTGTGAAGAGATTATGCTGACAATGCCGCACCCAAATCCAGGTACCTATCAATACCTGCGGTGGTAGAGGAGCAAGGCAGTCTTAGCACTGCTTCAGTGTGAGCATTGAGGCACCCAGCATTGATGCAGAATCCTTTTTGCACACATTTGCTGGCTTTTAAGGCATGAGTTTATTCTACAAATGCTGTGCTGGTACTTATGCAGTGTATTTTCTTTCTTCCTTTTTTAGAGTATCTGCTGATACAGAAATCACACATGCTGGGCTGTATTCTCAGATTCACTCCTGAGTCCCTTTTAAAGCCTGATGTTACATTTGACATTTCTGTTTCTCTGGCATTGAATTAAGCACTGGTTATGTGCCCCAGAAAATAATTCAGTTTCTTCAGATTTTAATTCATTTAGCAATATTGGGTGAGTACCATCTATTCCTGGTGCGTTGATACTCTTCTTTTTATTCCAAAACCTCTTGTATAAAAAACTTGGGAATATCCCTATTGCTCTGTAGTGAAAAATCAACTTTTCTGCAGAGGTCTTATTTTATTCTGTGCTCTTTTTACAGCCTGATCATCTATTGGCTTTTTAAATGCTCCTGAAATCTTCACTGCAACCAGAAAACTCACAAGCAACTCCCATGGGGTTTCTGGTAGTCTAGAGCTAGCTCCACAAACTGCTTTCATTTAAAAATAATTTTTTCTCTTAATCATATTGATAAAAATTATTCTTGGCACAGCACCTTTGCTATCACAGCAAAGTAGATGTCTCTGAATGATCAATGTAAGAACCAATATGTCTTCAGATAGCCATTCCGACCTTACTCACAGAAACAATTTTACTCCCCCATTATGAACAATATTTTTTCTTCTTTGCACTTAGCTGTACTGGACATGAATCTTGGCAGATAAAAGACTAAACTGTGATTCAGAAAGAACTGAAACTATCAAGATCTCCAGAAAAAAAAACAAATAAAGTGGCCAGGTCTTATAAATCTGTGGATTATTCAGTACAACACTTAATTTGAGAAACATTCCCCATGGGATTTGCAGCTTGCAGGTGCTGTTGTCGGCCATGCTCTCAGTATGAGCAGGTCATGCTGGAGGGATCAGTGCACCCTGTGGACCCTTGATGAACCATCTGACAGGGAATGCCCAGCCTCTGTTGCAGCAGCGTTTCTGCTGCCCTATGTGTAAAACGAGATCTCCCAGGAATGTTAGTGCCAAAGAAACAGAATTGCTGAAACACTGATCGTTCAGAGCAAGACTTCTCATCCCAACACTTCCCAACACTAAGCTGCAGCTGGGCACTGGACTCTGGAGATGGTAGGACACACTTTCCTTATTAAAACCTCTCTTTCTCCTGTTGACTAATGCAATGCATGCTTTTAATATTCCCTGCAGGAAGCATCTAGTCCAAAGTGGTGGTGGTGTGCTATGTAGTTAAAAAAAAATCCCATAATGAGCATGAGATAAGACTAGAGGTATTAACTGATTTTTGAGGAAACCAGATTGATGAACAGAACTTTCAGAAACTTAAAAATATTCAGGGGGATACATGCAGAGTGGGTATAGGGCAATTTTGGTCCTTCATGACATTGGCCATGGTGAAGGTAAGCTAGCATTTCTGGGGCCAGAAGTTACTTGTGAAGACTTCCCTGTCCCATGCACTAAAGCATGGAGGGACCATGAAGATCCTTCTGTCTCCTAATTGTACTCTCTTGACTCTGCTCACAGACTCACAGAATCTTTTGGTTGGAAAAGACCTTT
>VYZW01060134.1:0-34199 GCA_013401315.1 Balaeniceps rex
AAGTCCTATGAGGAGCAGCTGAGGGACCTGGGGTTGTTTTGTCTGGAGGAGGATGAGGGGAGACCTGATTGCTCTTTACAACTACCTGAAAGGAGGTTGTAGCGAGGTGGGTGTCGGTCCCTTCTCCCAAGTAGGAAGTGATAGGACAAGAGGAAATGGCCTCAAGTTGCGCCAGGGGAGGTTTAGATTAGATATTAGGAAAAACTTCTTCATGGAAGGGGTTGTCAAGTATTGGAACAGGCTGCCCAGGGAAGTGGTCGAGTCACCATCCCTGGAGGTATTTAAAAGACGGGTGGACGAGGTGCTTAGGGACATGGTTTAGTAGTGGACAGGTACGGTTGGACTCGATGATCTTAAAGGTCTTTTCCAACCAAATGATTCTATGATTCTATTTCAATATACTGTGTCACCCATACCTTCTTCCTAGATAGTTTTAGGGTTTCATCAAAGTGAAGTTAATGAAAGACTCCTGCTTATTTCAGTGGATATTGGTCCTTGCATGTTCCACTTCTGCTTTGTAGTTTGCTGGAGGAATAGCTCAAGAAGTAGAACATTTCAAATAACTACAATATTTTCAACCAACAATTTGTAGGTTTTTATAGGCTAAGTCAGTTCAAATTCTCTTGGCAAACAGAAAATATTCCCACAGTAAGGCTTCAGTTACATATTATTCCTGGGTTAAATACTTCCGTTAGTAGGCAAGGAAGCCCTGATTCTTTTATAAATATTTTTAAGTAAATAGAAAATAAAATATTCAAGCTGTGTTACATAAGCCACAAAATTATTTATTTAGTGTTTTGAAAGATAAGGTTTTATTTCATAGTCGGAATCTTGGGGTTTTTTCAGTATTTACAGCCAGTGCTCTGATGCCAATGACTAATTATTGACTATGTTACAAATCTTTTCAGCAATAGCAAGAAAATGAGGATTAAAAGTGGATTGATTTGGTTAGTGTTTTGAATTGCAGTTGTTTTGTACTTAGAACCTGGGTTTTGTTTCAGTCCTGTCGTAGCTAAGCTGTAATAATGCTTATTATTTACAATTGGCATTCAACAGGTATCTATCATAGTGTCTTGGGTTTGTATGGCAAGGTTTAGGGGGGGGCACTGCAGCGGTGGCTTTTGTGAGAAGAGATCAGGAGCTGCCCCCATGTCCGACAGAGCCAGTTCCAGCTGGATGACAAGATGACAACTTTCACCTTTCACCTTTTCTCCCTCCCCTAGTTAGCAATAGTTATAATGAGAATTGATCACAGGTAGCTAGGATCACAATTGTCCCTTCCAAGTATCCTTATAAACAGTTAGGCAAAGTATTTAGTTTATGTCTTTTATATGAAACTGTTACTGCATAAATATAAAGTCTTTGGAGCATGGACCAGAATATTCCCTTTGTGCATAAGTGTCGGAATTACTCATTCTTCCCTCTGCCCCTCTCCTTCCTGATCCTGTAAGCTAAGGAATAAAGAGATTTCTTGTCATTTACTCAAAGAACCGTACTTTCTTTTTCTGTTGAATGGTTTGGCAGAAGAAATACGACTTCATTGCTTTCCTTCCCAGTCCAGGATAGCTGCTAGACTAGTGATCAGAATACTGAAAGCAATTTAATCTCAAAGAAAAAAAAATCGTACTGACATCATAACTATAAGATAGTACATGTTAAATTTCTCACACTAGTGTTTGCACTGGAAAAGACAGACTATGACTTAGGCTATGATATCAAGAGAACAAGACTCCCCTGTGTCCTTTTTCAACACTTTCAAGATCCATGTGAGTTTGTATTTTATCCTGTCTAACTGGAAACATACATAAGAAATAATTAGCAGAAAAATATAAGAGACTGGATCCTAATCTCTCTCATATGGAGATAAGTAACAATTTTAGTGGACTGCCTCTACCATTAACATATTTAAGATCAGAATCCAAAGTAACATTTTGATTTTGGTCTGTATTAAGTTTTATACGAATCCAATGTCAAGAGTAGTACCTCAGCTGAAATCACTGTATCCAGTTAACAGAAAGTTTGCTGAGATCTCATTCCTCTCCCTAAACCATATTCTCCTTCAACTCCCCCCTTTCTAGATTTATTTCTGTCTATTTCAAGGCTATTGCAGTGCTCAATTTTCACAAGGTATCTTCACAGCATATCCAAACAGTTTTCAAGTTGCAGAATTTTGCAAAAATATTAGTACTTTTCTCCCTTTTTTTTCCTCTTACCTATTTTGTGGATTTTTTGTTTGGTTGCTTGGTTGGTTTTGTTTTTTTTACTTGTGGAAAAACTACATTTAGTTGGTTTTTCAAATGGCCATAGAGGCAGTTCCACCACATTGAACAGGCTGCATGAAGTTGTGCTTACAAGTCCTTTCCTCCTTATTCAAGCCCTTGTAAGTAATCGGTCATCCATTTAAACCGCTGAACATAAATGCTTTGGAAGCTGATCCTTGTGTTAAAAAGGAATGGAAATGAGAGGAAACTTGTGAATTAACGATACACTGTAATACAGTGTAATCTCTGTTGGTTTTGCCAGAGATGAATTAGCTTTCACACTTAGGAAAATACTTCTGAAAACCAATCATTTGCGTTTTCAAATGAATATGTTTGGTTCTAAAAGGCAGGGTGCTAAAAATAGAAATTATATTGCCTGACATGTACCAAAAGTTTTTGTTTCCCCTGTAGCAAGCAACCTGAACTATATGCATTTGCTAAGCAAAAGGCATTTAATGCAAGTCTGTTTGTCATGTAATATTTTTTACCTCTTTGGTAATGGTTATGAGAAAGTTCTGGTTTAAATAAGGAAACAAATAACTAATACATTCACAGTTTCTTCACCCATTCCTTTCTGGAAGCAAATCACAGTTTTCTTCCATCTTTGGAGGAGATAATTGTGCATACTTTGCAAAGACGGAAGCCACAAAATAGGTCCAGTGCTACCAGCTGCTCTGCCAGCTTTCCAGAAAATTTCTTCCAATAAAATGCTTAAAATACTGAATTTCTACAGGAGAAATAGTTTTTACCTCATAGGTGCCAATGAATGTTTTTTCAGTATCATTTTTCTTTCATGGGCCATTTCTTTTTATATAGTACACTTGCCAATGCAGTCCATGAGAGAATCATACGAAGAGCAGTTTAAAAGTTCAATAAAAAAAGGAGGGCTTCAAAAGTGTCATTGACATGAAGCGTACTAAAAAATGCCTACATAGATGTGATAATACAAAGGTAAACTGTAGTCTAAGAGTTAAATTCATCATTGAGTGTTCTGTGGTGAAGCCTAGATTAGGTAGATTTGCTGTTGCGCTTCAAAAAACCAAAACTTTTTGTCTTTCTCTTACATGCACAATAAGAGAAGAAATGGTATATCATGCATGAGTATTGCAAGGCTTTCTTCTTAAATAGGCAAAAATTGTTTTGATGGATAGCACAGTAAAATGGTTTTGCTTTTATTAATGTTGAAAATACTGCCATTTATTCAGTATTTTCAAGGAAAGGGATACCAGTGCCCCTAGAACATTTTTTACAAGTTCTTCAATCTGATTTTTTTTTTCTTTTGGAGTCCCTGTTTTTCCATCCGTGCAGATAAAGCAGTAATATAGTGGCCTAAGGGGTTACCAAGCTACCTATTTTGCAAGAACCCCAACTCTTCGATGTTGAACTAACGGTTCATAGTGAACAGTCGGCTTATATATATTCTTGAGGTAAAATTGCAGTTGGGTTATCATTGCATGTCTTCAACTAATAAAAAAATTAGATGCTTTCCTCAACTGAATTTCAGTCATATTCCCCACCAAACATTTGCTGCATTCCACCTTCTTTTTCTTTTGCAAACTTGAATTTAAATCTATACCAAGAATTGTTTCAATTAATTTGCATTTGGATGCCAATAAGAGAACAGTGTTTTTGTTGTTAGTTCTGTGTGTTGCCTAGCTTTTAATATTTATTGTTGAAGTGAAATATTTTTAAAATGTAAGTGGTTGGCCAGAGCTTACAACTTTCTGATTTTCATCAAAATGAACACTTCTTCCTGAAGTGTATGGTGGTTGGTGTTCAAAAGGTACAGTGTTACTAACAAGCACACAGCAAAATGCCCTTTAGTTCAGACACAGGACATTCTAGGGAAGGCAGAAAATGTAATGAAGTCATGTTCAGTGCCAGTGTTCCTGGGAAGTGGCAGGATTTGTATCAGTCTCTCATATCCCATTTTGTAATTTTCCCTTCTCAAAGAAGAATATAATTTTTATTTACTTCTCCAGAATCCCTCGTATCTGTTTTTTTATACCTTCCTTATATACTTATTATTACTTCCACTCAAAGTAGCCACAGTATTTAAGGAAGCCATCCACATGGAAAATACGTTATCTGGGCTCCCTTGATACTCGTTAGAGAGGACAGGCACATTTAGAATGCACTTCATCTGACCTGTTTTAGAGGTGCGACATAGGGTAAGATGAATCACACCATAAAAATACTTTCTTCTGTCCATAGATTTATAGGAATCTAGATGACAACTTCAGATGTAGATACCTACACATGTGGGTAGATGAATCCAAGTGTAATGTCCCCCCCTTTTTTTTTTTTTATTCTCTAATGTTCCCTTTGACAATAACATCAGGAGTTTCATTTTCAAGTGCTCATTCATTTTCTTGGCATAGAATATGACTGGTAACTTTATGTATCAAAAGTATTCCCCCATACCACAGCAATGAAACAAGCCCTGGTACTAATGTGGACATTAAAGAATATATCATACCCAGATCAAGAGAAACAAGCTAAAATTATGTTCTATAACTAAATCAGTCCTGCGTATATATTTCCTAGCTACATGTTTTTCTCAGGTTTTGTGTTCTATTCCTTCTGCTTCTGTACTGGACAGTAATCCGTGCCTTCTCAGGGAAGAGAAGATTCCAGGGACTGCAGTGTGTGGCAGGCAGAAAAGAGTGAGAGCAAACCTAGGCTGAATGAAGTAATATTTTCTAGGAATCCGTGAAGATAAAAGTAAGAAGCTTGAAGTTCATAGAAAATAAATCTGGAAGCAACAAACCCATCTTGAATAACGTAGTGCATGGGGAAAGCACCATTTATAAATGTTTTTATTTGTGTTGTGTGAAGTTACATGTTCTAGTTGATACTGCAATAAAATCTGACTTCCCTGAATTTAAAAAGTCTATTGGATTTTTTTTTTTCACTATTGGGAAATAGACTAAACATAACCACCACAAAATGTTGGCACTTAAGACATGCAGTCTCATCACTGGATGCAGTTACTATTATTGAAAATACTGGAAAAGCATCAATCTGATAAGATTCTTCAGAAGTGGGCTCAAGACCCATGATGCTTTGTTTAGAGTTTTGTTGCTCAATGGTAACATCCAGCCTAGATCATATGTGACCACAGCATTAACAAAAGATGGCAGCAGGTTTTAGATGCGTCTGAATTTTTACTAAATAATTTTTCTTCTTACCTGTTTTCACTGGCTGTAGAAATGAAATAGTGTGAATCATTTGGGCTGTAATTGTGGCATTCTAGGCACAGACTGATTAAATTTTGTCAGCACTGTCAATTTGGTGCAGCAGGTATTTTGTTTTTCATTCCCTGCTCAGCTGATCCTCTGTACTAAATACAGACTAATATGCTCCAGGGCTCTCATCAGAAGTGGAAGAACTAGCTCATTTTAAGAGGAAACCATGGCACATTTGAGATTTGCTCAGTGTCATTCTCACAGCAGACAATGTGAGCATGTAATATGTGAAGTTAGCTCTTTCCATTCTGGAGAGCCCACTAATACTTTCTCTGCAGACTTGCAAACAAAAGGTGAAGAATGCCTTCCTGTTTTGCCTTGGCTATTTGCCGTTGGCTATACTGTGAAGTCACATGACCCGTGAGTCACAAAACAACCATCACAAAAATTTTGATCCCTTGCATTTCTGTGGTTTCAGCTACTCTTTACTCATGCCTGCTGCACCCCCTTCTTGGGCAGTCTCAATGACAGGCTGCTGCAGGGTAGCACAGACCACCAGCAGTTGCCTCACGGCACTGCAATTCCCTCAGCTTTTTAAAAGGTTTTCTCCATGCCACGGCCCTTTAACACAATACGTATATTGTACCCTAGGCCTCCACTACCAAGTGGGTTTCCAGTTCGAAGCAAAAATATTTTGCAACCATCTAATAGAAGTGGAGATGAAAAAAAGTCTCATGAAGATACAGTCATAATGTAAGAGGCAGAAACATACATACAAAAGCTACTATTTCCATACATCATCTGAGGTGCATGATACAGGATTGCCATGTCAGATACTCTGTGAGGGTATCTGGTTTGACAGGATATGTGGGTAGCAGATATTCAGCATAAAAGACAACAGGCAAGTAATAAACTAAACACCTAGATACACCTAGATACCTCATGAGCAGGAGATAACAAAGACCAGAACTCTTGGTTCACAGGTTGATGGGCCTTTGAAGGAACCACACAGACATAACCTTGAACAGATACAAACAGAACTTCGTAACTGATGAGAAGGAGGGAAATAAGATTCTCATGGAAAATTTATTATGTGATATTTGAGAGGGCTTGTGAGACTGTAAAACTTAGTATGGGATGTGTTAAGAGGACCGCATGAGTCTCAGGATTTTTAGGGAAAGGGCCAAAGGCAAGGAAATGAAGGGATTGGTGTGGTTGGGGAGGAAAACATGGAAAGAAGTGAGGATAAAAGGCTCTGATCACATGTAAACAGCTGTTGGTCTGTATGCTTGTCTGGCCAAGTCCTGGACCTGATTACTGCAGTCTATTCCACCTTCTTATTAAACTCTATTTCTAACTATAGCCATCAAATAGGAGGAGACCAGCATCTGGAAAGACCCAAGGTCTGAGCTGGAGTTTGGATAAATGAAGCCCTAGATCTGGGCATGGTTTCTGGGTAAACTTAAGGTCTGGTCTAGGGTTTGAGGAACCTGCATGTGGATCAAGAAAATCAGCGAGTGTATGTCCACTAGTAAACTTCAGTCCTGATCAGCTACAGAGGAGGAACAGGATGGGCTTTGTGTTGTTCATGTGCACAGGAAGCACATGCTGGGTTTGTGTGGCTGCTGGTAAAGGCATTGTTGTCTGTGTTGATCTCTGTGGCCAGCCATATGTATAGGGCATGCATGTTTGTATGCTTGCAATGTATGTTCAGCCCTGCTACCTGCTGCACTGTTAGGAGACCGGGGAAGAGAAATCCCATGGGTCTTGACTTCCAGTGGGCTCATTGGAACCAGTCTGCTCTTGACAAGTTGGTCTTAAGATGCAGGTGTGAGGGAAGGCAGAATGCAGGTAGCATGTGTTCCATGCCTTCACAGTCACTTCAAAAGACTTATAGGCCTGTGATCCTTATTTTCAACAAGAGATTCCTTAGAGAAAAGGACATGTGAACTTGAGGCAGAGGACAAACAAGCAGCTTCTGCACATATCCTGCACATACTCTGGAGTAGCTGGACACGATAGCTGGAGCTGTTGGAAAATCTCCATCTGAAATATGAGTTTGTCCATGCCCCAAGAAAACTAGCAGGCAATTCTTTGAGGTCCATGGGGACCCAGAGAGCAAGACAGGAGAGAATAGAAGTGGGAGTGCTTCTCAGGCTTTGCCTAGCCATGAGCCTTCTGCTGTGGAAAGCTGTTGTGATAGTGCATTGGGTTTATGTGGCAAAGTTTAGGTAGTGCGGTGGCTGCAGGGGTGGCCTCTGTGAGAAAAGACCAGGAGCTGCCCCCATGTCGGACAAAACCAGTTCCAGCTAGCTCCAAGATGGACCCACTGCTGGCCAAAGCTGAGCCCGTCAGCAATGCTGATAACACATTTAAGAAGGGGAAAAAAATGCTGCACAACGGCAGCTGGGAGAGACAATTGAGAATATGTGAGAGGAACAACTATGCAGACACCAAGGTCAGTGAAGAAGGAGGGGGAGGAGGTGCTCCAGGCACTGGAGCAGAGATTCCACTGCAGCCTGTGTTGAAGACCATGGTGACGCAGGTTGTCCCCTGCAGTCCATGGAGGTCCACAGTAGGGCAAATATCCACCCTACAGCCCATGAAGGACCCCACACTGCAGCAAGTGGATGTGCCCTGAAGGAAGCTGCAGCCCGTGGAGAGCCCACACTGGAGAAGGCTCCTGCAGAGGAACTGTTTGCCTGTGGAGAGGAGTCCGTCCCAGAGCAGGTTTTCTGGCAGGACCTGTGACCCCATGAGGAGACCCATGCTTGGAGCAGTCTGTTCCTGAAGGGCTGGTGACCCCATGGAAGGGATCCATGCTGGAGCAGTTCTTGAAGAACTGCAGCCCATAGGAAGGACCCACATTGGACAAGGTCATGAAGGACTCTCCCATGGGTGGGACCCCATGCTGGAGCAGGGGAAGAGCGTGAGGAGGAAGGAGCGGTGGAGACAACATGTTATGAACTGACTGCAACCCCCATTCCTTGACCCCCCGTGCTGCTCAGGGGGAGGAGGTAGAGAAGTTGGGAGTGACGTTGAGCCTGGGAAGAAGGGAGGGGTGGGGGAAGGTGTTTCCAGATTTGTTCTTATTTCTCATTATCATACTCTGTTTAATTGGCAATAAATTAATTTCCCCAAGTCAAGTCTGTTTTGCCCGTGACAATAATTGCTAAATGATCTCGCTGTGCTTTTCTCAACCCACAAGCTTTTTGCCATATTTTCTCCCCCCGTCCTGTTGAGGAGGAGGAGTAACAGAATGGCTGGGTGGGCACCTGGCAGCCAACCAAAGTCAACTGACCACAGATAGTCTCTGTTAGAGAGGATCCACCAAACCTTATTGCTTCTCCCTCTTAAGTAATCCACTCCAGTACCATCTGGATGAAGAGTCAGTATAATCATCTGCTACAGGAGTAAGCAGGGCATATGATCATCCCAGTTGTTTAACTGTTTGCACAACGCTTTGGGACTATATGAGCCAACATTCTTCCAAACATGCCTTGGCTAACTATTGGGTGGCTATTGGGATAGGACTGACGTAGCAATGTGGACAAGTGTTTGGTGTTTTGGCAAGTAGAGTCCTCTTGGCATGGTCTGGGATCAGGCACACATATACTGTTACACACCATACCTAGGACATGCCAAACATACCATCAATAAAACAGCACAGGAACCCACTTGCAGAGGCTATGAAAAAGCCCCGTAGTACTTGCCTGGAGTCCCCATGTGACAGTGAGTCAGGAGGATGTAACAGGAGGCTGCTGGCAGAGCCCCAAGGGCACAAATAGGATTTGACTGCTCTGAGCAGTCTCACTTGAGACCTCTATACATGCCCTCTGCTCATGTACCCAGGAATTGCATTTGAGCTTAAAGCTCAAATGTGGGTCCCCTGTCTTTGAATGACCTATGTGTAGTTGTAAGAGGGGGAGCTCCTGTGGAAATTGTGATCTTCCCTTTGGTAGTGTACGGGCTTCAGAGCTGATTTTTTCAAGGGAAATCACAAGAAGTGTATTCTGAGTTTTATCTGTTTGAACCCTCAGTACCAAAATTTGGATCCAGCTTTTGGTCTTCCTATAGCATCTGTGTGGTGTCCTGTGGACCAAGTGTAAGAAAAGCTGTGGTGCCAAAATGACAACTCTGAAGTGAATGATAGGAAGTGAATCCCAAAGAGTAATCTAGGCAGGAGGAAGTGGCTCTAACATAAACCATGGGATTCCAGATGCTGAAAGAATCAGCAGAAACTAATACTGCTGAAGAGACCAGCATCAGCTTTGTAAACTGTAGGGCTATCATTTAATTGGGTTTTTTTAGTAAGCCTTAGTATATTATGTTGCATTAGATAATATAAGAAATTATGCAAAATATTAAGGAGCAGGAGTGGAACCTGAATTGTTCAAGTGACAAAAAGGTGACACTAGACATATGGAATCATAGAATCATTTGGTTGGAAAAGACCTTTAAGATCATCGAGTCCAACTGTACCTGTCCACTACTAAACCATGTCCCTAAGCGCCTCGTCTACCTGTCTTTTAAATACCTCCAGGGATGGTGACTCGACCACTTCCCTGGGCAGCCTGTTCCAATACTTGACAACCCCTTCCATGAAGAAGTTTTTCCTAATATCTAATCTAAACCTCCCCTGGCGCAACTTGAGGCCATTTCCTCTTGTCCTATCACTTGCTACTTGGGAGAAGGGACCGACACCCACCTCGCTACAACCTCCTTTCAGGTAGCTGTAGAGGGCGATAAGGTCTCCCCTCAGTCTCCTCTTCTCCAGGCTAAACAACCCCAGTTGCGTCAGCCACTCCTCATAAGACTTGTGCTCTAGACCCTTCACCAGCTTCGTTGCCCTTCTTTGGACATGCTCCAGCAACTCGATGTCCTTCTTGTAAATGTATTGTTTTACACAAAGACAGAAGTAACTTTTGTCCTTTGAATCCTAAATGGCTCACAGTTTGTGAACTTTGCCAGTTACCAATAAAAATCTAGTTATGATAAAACAAGTTGCCTGCATTTTGAAGGAAATTCAACTTTATTGCTTCATTCGATGTCTGAGTAATTGACAATCTGTAAAATAGATAAGTGAATGGGTGGTCTGCCATTAAAGGAGCTTTTCTCATATATCCTCCAACATGAGTTTGCAGACATCCAAAACTACCTATACTACAGTTTGAAATATTGCTGCAACAGATAAAAAAGCATCCTCTATGGAAACCTTTACATGATTCTCTTAAGTCATTTTAACTTAGTTTCCTGGAGGAATGAAAGATACGCAGTTACATTGTGTGTGCCATCCACTCCCTCATCCCCGAAATATTTTTGAATCTATTAATTATTTGAAATAATATTTGATGGTAGTAAGCAGAGAAAAGAAATTATCACTAAGCCACTGTATAAACCTGTCACATGCCTGCATCTTATATGTTGTAAGTTGTTGTTTTTTCCCTCTTCTAACTTCAGCAGTCTAAAAAATATATATAGCACAATCAGAAAGATTCAGAGAAGGGTATAAAGGAGAAACAATCTAGGTAATATATGCAAAAACATGAACTCTGACAGAAGAGAGGTGACCAAAGTGTTTTTATAAAAGCCTATCAGAACTTGAATTGCATGAGGGACTGTTTACTCTGCCTTCTGATATAAGAACTGAGGACCGCAAATAAAGTTGCTGAGTAACCATTTCAAAACAAACAAACAAAAATAGTTCTTCACATAATATTCAGTTAAACTATGGAAATCCTTGACAGAGGATACTACAGAGGCTAAAAGTTTACTCTCCCAAAGAGTCATACCAGGTTGCTTTCTCATTCATAATGGAGACACTCGCCTCTATTATGAATGACAATTTCATACTGCAAAAAATGTGTCCAATGGGAGTAAATTTTATATCAAATCCCATCTTTGCAGGCAAAGACAAATGGATCACAAACTTAGAAATTAATGCCTGTTTGGATGATCATACTTTGACTATATTTGTCAGGAAAAAAAGTAAAAATTGTAATGTATGCATGCTTTCATTTATAAAAGTTTCACAAAACTAGAAACCATTTTGAACTAAGCAAAGTGAGAGGAACGCTTTAAACAGAAAATTAAAAAGGATTGCCATGATGATTTCATCATTAAATTTAAGTGCAGTGTCATGGTTTAGCCCCAGTCGGCAACCAAGCACCACACAGCCGCTCGCTCACCCTCCCCCTGCACCCGGTGGGATGGGGGAGAGGATGGGAAGGGCAAGAGTAAGAAAACTCGCGGGTTGAGATAAGAACAGTTTAATAATTGAAATAAAATAATAATAATAATAGTAATAAAAATTGTAATGAAAAGGAGAACAAGAGAGAAAAACAAAACTCAGGGAAAAGAAACCAAGTGTTGCAACCGCTCACCACCCACCGACCGACGCCCAGCCAGTCCCTGAGCAATGATCGCTGCCCCCTGGCCAACTCCCCCTATGGAATAGCCCTTTGGCCAGTTTGGGTCAGCTGTCCTGGCTGTGCCCCCTCCCAGCTTCTTGTGCACCTGGCAGAGCATGGGAAGCTGAAAAAGTCCTTGACTAGGGTGAGCACTACCTAGCAACAACTAAAACAACTAAAACATCAGTGTGTTATCAGCATTACTCTCATACCAAATCCAAAACACAGCACTATGCCAAATACTATGAAGAAAATTAACTCTATCCTAGCTGAAACCAGGACATGCAGGAATATATCAGAAAAGTAAATTCCCATGAAATTACTGATTTTTTAGTTCAATTCAGTGACAGAAAACAGAAAAGAAAATTTCATTGTTCATGTTAAAGATATTGGTCCTGAATCTGGTTTTATTCCTGCAAATTTCTGAATCTATACAAGTAAAAAAGCCCTCATTTTGAATTTAGTGCTAGAAATATGACACTAGTTTTGATGAGTTTAGTAGGGAAAAACTGGATTGAGACACTTTCTTCTGAAGCTGCTGACCAATCCACAACTTACTATCTTGTATCACCCAGCAATTGTAAATTAAACTTAGTATGATCCATATGAAATATCTCAGTCCTAAGCTTCATGTAAGAAGGCTACCAGTCAGACGACCACTGAAAAGAGAAGAGTAAATTTGTTTTGTGCATACCAATTCCTAAGAACCTCAGAAGACAGCAACAAACTTACCTTTTTTTTTTTCTATAGCAGTCAGAAAACAAAGCCAAATTTTCATTGGATGAAAAACTGATACATGAATAGCCAGTGTTCTTCATGAGTTACTTCTAATCAATTTTAGGACAGAATGTTCAGACTTGCATGTGAGGATGTTCTTAAATCTCTATTTTAGAATAAGTACAAAGTTCATACTATCATTAGAAATGCATCCTTTGTAAGACGGGGCTAGGATTTCTGTAAATTTCCTCTATGGCCTTCCAGTTACAAGCTGCTAAAATCTGTTGAGATTTTCAGTGTAATTGAGATTGTCTTTAGGGAAAAGTAGTTACTTAAAGCTCTGCTGCTTGCAGACAATACAAGGAAACAAATATTTTTGTAGGATGAGGGGGTGTAACTCTTACATAAAAGCTTTTTCCCAGCTAAAATTAGTGACATTAGTTAAGGAAAAAAAATTACATTCTTACTGTATTTTTAATGCTAAGATAATGTATTCCAAGCCCTAAGGAAAAATATCATCACACCCAAAAAGTTGTGTAGGCTCACAGACTGTGCAGCCAGATTTTGTCTCTGTTCACATGCTATGCAGAGAATACAGAAAAAGCCAGTATTCTTATCTGTCTCCTTCCAAAGAAGGGAAGTCTTTCAAAAGTCTAAGAGTGAATGGGTTTGGGAACAATGTCAGGGGGCCAGTTGCTCCCCAGGGGATGGGAGTCAGGGGCTGAGCACGATAGCAAGACTGGCAGGGCAGGGTCCTTACCAGCCAAGGAAGCAAGGCAGACCCAGGGTTGGCAGACATGTTCAGCCAAGATTACAGATCATGGTGACAAGGCAGGTCTGAGGTCAAGCTGGGAAAACAAGTCTACAGGCCAGGGTCCAGATCAATGAAGTCCATGGCCAGATACAGGCATGGTTGTGGCAGAGCTGGAGACTGGTGCTCCTGTGACATCACTCGAGCAGGGAACGAAAGCCCAGGCCTGAGATCAAAAATGTATCCTGGCATCCAGCTCATTCAGTCCCACCGAATGATTCCACAGTGAACAGAATGTGAGAGTGATTGACAATTACAGATTCATCTTTCTTAAGGAGATTTCATCTATTTTGGTACCAAGTCCAGTCTGGGGTATCAAATGGTGACCACCTGGCCCTGCTCCTTTTCCAGAATGGGGAACAATGTTTTAAATTGTGTCATCTACATGTGTCGTTTCTTCTCTGTTCCAGAAGAAGAAGGGAGGGTGGCTCCAAACACACAAGTAAGATAACACAGAGTCATAACTGCTTAATCAGAACTTTTGTCTGGGTAGTGTAAAGCTGTATTTGGTATTTTCACCTTTAGTTACTTGATTGATAATCCTATAATTCTGTTGTTTATTGTCCATCACACGGTAACTTTACCTTCAGAGAGGCTGAACAGCTATAGTTTTGTTGCCAGGCAGCTTCTCTTTGAAAGTCTTGTCTGATTTAGGTGTCTCAGCTGACTTTGAAAACGTATTAATGTAATTATGCACACAATTATCATGCAGTAAATCCCAGTGAGGTCCATGAAAGTAACATTCATATAACTGAGAGTACAATTTGTTTATTTTAACCAAATATACATACAACTGTCAATTATTTAAAAAATCATTTTATAAAATCTATCTGCAAAGAAAATTTTAATCACAGATAAAAATAAATATTACTTGATTGACCGTGAGTAAGGTCAACTATTCAAAATGTGAATAGTTTTCCCTTCTTGCAGATGCCTTGGTTTGACATCCCAGAACTTCAACCAGGATAACTCTGTTGCAGTCAGAGTCAGCAATGAAGTATTCTTGTTGTCAGCTTTGATGCTTTCGGCATATGGCATTTGAAAGCTCTTACTATCTCAGTCTACCAGCTTGCATGTAATCTTTTCCAAGTTATTACCATGGAGCAGTAAAAACTGTATTGTCGTTCTGCCTCCAAATTATCATCAGCATGAAACGCTTATGTAAATTTTATCACTCAGCCAACACAAGGATCATCAATACAGTTACTAGACCCATTTTTTTTTCTTATTCCCATGACTAGTTCAGAATAGCCGTGCCAGTTGAAATCTGCCAACAAGCAGTAGAAAAGTTACAGCTTAGCACAGTGATCAGACCTCATCAACAAGATGATCTGGGAAAATTTTCTTGAGTAGCTTTAAGTGTTAAAATTTATTTTTGGCAGTGGCTAATGACATCCCTGCTCATGCTTCATGCCTCAGTGACATATTACTGCTTCCAGGTCATCATACAGTACTGAATTTTATTACTAAACTTTTGATAAGGTGATGAAGACAATGTCATTGAGACATATATTGGTTTATGACGCCACCATGTATTCATAATTTATATAGAAATTAGGAACATGGGAGCTGGAAGAAATCTGTTGAATCATTGAGTCAAGCATACTGCAGTCACATGTAATCCTTTGCAACAATTATCAGCTATTTAGATTTCTTATTCTGTCTATGTTTATTGGGAGCTGGTCCAGAATATCACTCCCATTTTTAATTTCCAGTTTAAATTTAGTCATAGCCAATTTATATCTTCTTGTTCTTCTGCCAATTCTTCTGTGACTTTAAATAGTTCTCCTCACTTCCAACTGTGTACCCCTATGCTGTATTTACAAAGAACAAAACCAAACTCTACCTTGGCTTCTCTTGACCCTGTTCCGTTTTGGTTTGGTCTCTGATAGGCCAAGCAATCTGAGCTGGTTTTGCTTTATCTCTTAGGAATAATCTTCCATTCCCTGAATTGTGGATCACATTTTCTTAAAGACAGGTGACCAGGGATGTACATGAATTAAATTCCAGATCAGGAAATGCCAGATGAGTTTTACTTGTGCTTTGGATAACGGCAACTCAGTTTCTTTAACTTTGCAGACAGCTCTTGCAACTGAAGATCCTGCTTGCCACCTTCTTCCTGAGTTTCTAAACATTGTGACCAGTTTGTAACTATTTGCATGGCCTGGATATTGAGCCATTACCTTTCACTGAGATGCTATCACTTCATTCTCTATAATATCCAAGTAGTTCTGTATGCTGTTGCAGTTCCCCATGGACAATGCTTAGTGTCCTCAGAAAATTCTATTATCATAGACGTAATCTGATGTGAAATCCATTAATAAAAATAAGAAATATTATTGGACTGATATATATTGGACTGATTATTAAGGATTTATATAAATTAAGTTCCTTGGCCTGATATTCCTCTCACCTGATTTGAGGGTTTTTTCCCTTTAACCTTACAGCCCTACAGTTCTCATACCAATATGAATTTTCACTAGTATAACTAATACATTGCCTACATTAAACTCTTTCAAAGGCTTTACTGGCATCCAAATATCTTACCTGATGTTGAACAAAAATGTCAGACGAGTAATATTACTCCATGGAGGTGTGCCACTTCCAGCTATCCCAGCTGTGGTGATATGCAGAGGTTCTTCCTGTGCAGAATTCCTATGCAGTCTTTCAGCAGAATCTCTTGTTTCAGCTTCTCTTGCCAATTTCAGATTCTTGTGGTGTTCCCCTATTGACAGTTTAATGTACAAGGTCTCTGAAGTACTTCACATCTTCAGAATGGAAATGCAGACAAATAGGATCTCACTCTTCTCACTAAAGAGACAACACTTCAGCATGGAAGTGCAACTTCACTTTTTCTTGCGTCTGATCCCCAGTACCCTACGATGCAATAATGGTAAGGAAACAACTCATTTAAGACAGATTTGAAACAGCTATTTTATGTAGACATTAGCAGGTAAGGATATTTTCATTTTATTATCATAAATAATATTACAGCACTATAGAAAAAATTTAGCTTGCGAGGGACCTCTAAATGTCTGTAGTCCAACCTGCTCAAAGTGGATTTAACTACAGGCTAGATCAGGTTGCTCAAGGCCCTGTCCAGGTGATTTTTTAAAATCTCCAAGGATGTAGATCCTACCGTCTCTCTGGCCAACCTGCTTAACTGTTCTAAGAGTGAAGAATCTTTTTCTCCTCTCCAGTCAGAATTTCTGTTTTTTCAGTTTGAGTCTGTTGCTTTTTCTTTAGCTGTGCATCTCAGAGAAGAGCTTGGCTCAGTTTTCTCTATAAACCTCCATTCCTCCAACTTGTCAATGTCAGCCTGAATGACAGGCCTGCCTTTGAGCATATCATGTGCTCCCTGCAATTTTGTGTCATATGCAAACTTGCTCAGGGTCCTTCCATCCCCTTTTCCAGGTCATTGGTGAAGATGTTAAACAATGTCAGCCTCAGTGTTGACCCTTAAGAAATGCTCTTTAGGCAGCCAGCTAGATGATCGCTGGCAGTTAGTCACAGAGGAGTCCTTTACCTTTTGTCTATCTGGTATATCCAAACTTCCCTTCTTCCTATTTTTCTTCTCTCTCTTTCTCTCCCTCACTCTCTATACAGATTTGTACACACATACACACACATTCTGCAGAATTATGAGTTTCTGTTACATCAATTGACAGTAAAGGAATTTGAGACAGAATACACTATTTTTTTCTCTTCTGAATGGCTCTATTTTCACCTGCTTTTTCAGGGTTTTCCTCTAGTGTAAGACAAATCCAGACACAACAGTTGAATGGTATGCTCAGCATTGCAGACTTGTCTGCTGGGTTATCACTGCATAGTATTCAGAGTCCTGAGAATGAACATATAGGAGTTTTTTCAGGTGAGCGTACTACAGGACACAAAAAGCTTGTTTCCTATATTCTCATGGACATTGTGTAGGAATCTGGGTGAGTCAACTCCTAGTTCAGGGTGAAAATGAGGTATATTCTTATCTCCCTTCTCAGGCTTTCTCCTTCTTTACCCTATTTTCTGAGTGCTCTGTGCATATTTCTTCAGTACAGCAATACCTCTTTTTTAGATCTTTTTTTTTTTTCTTTTCCTCTCTGATTTGTCAGATGTTGGAAAGCAGCTCTGTTACCACAGGCTGCTCATCAATTCAGAGGTACAGTTTCTTCTGATCATTAAAATAACTCTGAGAGGGGCTCTGGTTCTTTGTTCTGTTACCATGACATCAATGATTTTTTCTGCACCATTCCTGAAGTACCATTCTTAGTGCCTCTTCTCAGGATTGGGAGAACATCCAGGTGGTAAATTATCTGGCATGGTCCTCCTGTATACTTTTACTGTGTGCAGTGAATTCTTTTACTTGTTTGCCTCTGATATTTGAATAATAAGTGGTAGAGGAAGGAGAGTGTACTGGTTACAAGGATCTATTTGAAATCCACCATGTTTAAATTTTAAGATCTTTCTTAAAAAAAAAAAAGCTTAAACTTACTGTAGTAAACTGGGTGACACAACATTGGTAGAATCCTCTTGTATTCTTTTCCTTGAAATTACATAAAGTAGGAAAGGTTGACTAGAAATCACAGGGATGTGACTATTCAGTGCTTACAGATCCACTGCATGTCAGCTGTACATGTGACAGATGCAGGTGGAGCAAGTGCCTTGTGTTCTGAACCAAGATGCAAGCTCTCTGGAGCCCTGTGGGGCTGCTCCAGTATCTCAGCAATGCGTAAAAGGGAACAGTTGCTGTAGGCCACCTCTTTTTGTCTGGGTAAAAGGGTTGTGTGAGGACTTCAGAACTTGTCCTCCATAAGCCGTTCATCAGGGAAAGCAGAGTTGGGACCCGGGAAACCAGGACCAAAGGTAGGATCAGCTTGTGCTATGCACCTCAGAAATCAGAAGTGGGTACAGAATTTCGACATGTGAAAAGTCATCTCTGAGATTCCCTGCTGGGCTGCTGTCTTTTGTAAGCATATCACTCAGGAAAGAAAAGAAGTCGCTGGAGCCTTCTTATGTCTGACTCTTACAGTCTTATGTCTTCTTATGTCTTACTCTTACTGTGTGGGAAGACTATTAGTGTTGGCCAGCTCATGATAGACATGAACCATGTCTGGTCTGTGGTGGCCATGTTAATAGGGCTACACAGTCCTTTTGGCCTACCTAGACTGTAGCCAAAAATTAAATAAATAAAAAGCTCTGATTTCTCTCTCTCCATCTGCATTTATATGCTGGCAAGTTCTGCAAGTTTCCCCCAGCTCCCTTCCCTAGCTGCATTCTTCACAGACTCATTCAGTTTCTTCTCTCCATTTCTGCCTCTCCAATGCATGTGCAGGCAACCACAATTTATATCCACAGTAGCAATCTCACAGGATGTGTCCACTTCCACTTCCTGCTGAGACTGCTGATGTCTTTCTCTGCCAAGCCATACACAGCACAGCTGGCTTTGGTGCTGAGTGGCTGACTGCTCCCAAGAGTTAGGTCTTCCTGAACTGAGGCTGCAGGAGGTAGCGCTGCTCTGCAGTGTTTGAACAAAAAGGGGCACAGAGATCTTCCAAAGGAGCTGCTTGTCTATCTAACAGCTTGAGCTGTTCCATCTGCTAGAAGAGTTGGTTGCTGAGAATTGAGAAATTCTGCTAGTGTAGAGCTGAGAGCACACAATGCCACAGCACATCTGCATTGTGTCCCAGCTGCTGCTGAGGTAATGCCTGCTCTTGATCTTGCCCCTTCCCTTGTAAGAGCCTTTCCAGGAAACGGGTGAAAAGCCACCACCTTCACTCCTACCACCTTGATCAGGGCAACCTCTAGCCTCATCCTGACTCCTGTGTTTTCCAATCTCAAATGCCTCTGTGGAGAAAGAATATTGGGAGACACATGGTGTTGTCTGGAGATACACACTACAACACAGCATTGCCCATATTCTTCCTCCCTATAGACACCAGTACTCCAAGGCTTCAGCTTGTAACAGAGCTGGAGGAAGCCTGAGCTACATTTGTTCCTCTGCAGACCATGTCCCAGGAGAACTGCCAAGAACCAGCCAAGACTCATCTTTTGTAGGCCCTTTTGGCCTTGTCCAGCTGAGTTATGAGTGGGTTAGAACCCTGTTGGAGTTGTGTGAGCAGATCTCCAACTTTCAAGTAAGCATGAAGCAGCTGGTGTGGCTGGATGACTTCACAGGAGGAAACCAAAGTAAGCAAAGAATGGGGTCTGCTGTGTAAATATATGGATGTTGTTAGCATGGGCAGATGCTACCAATAGGAAGATGGCGACCCTCTTATCTTTGGAGAAAGTTACCGTAACACTGGAGGTATTGGTCCAGGATTTGATTGATGTTCAGTCTGATGACTTGTCTGGGAGATGGTACGAGGAGGAGAAGCGAGTTTGCACTTGGAGAAGGTCCATGAGCTCCTTTAAAAATCTAGCTGTTAAATGGGTCCCTTGATTACTAATTATGCTCTCTGGGAGGCCATGGCATCATAAAACATGCTATAGGAAGAGTGAGGCAGTCTGTGGGGCTATGGGCAACTTTATGAGGGGGATGAAATAAACTATGTTGGTGAACAGGTCCACAATCAGTATGACCACTGCATTCCACTCCAAGGGAGGGAGGTCTGCTACTAAATTCATATGCACAAATAGCCAAGGCTATTTGGCAGCAGGGAGGAGCTGTTAAGGACCCTGTGATCTTTTGGTGCAAGCACAGCTGTTGTGGGCCTGGACATAGTCAGCCACATGTCTCTGTACTGTGGGCCACCAGGTAATCAGGTACTGCATCATCCTGCAGTCCCTGTGTCTGGGTGCAGGAATATGATGGCATCGGCAGAAGACTTGCGTCTGCAGTGGTCCCTGTAGGATGTACAGCTGCCTGCCAGGGCAACCATCCTGTTCTTGCAGGCTGAGGGCAGCTGTGCCAGTCGGATACTGTGTTAGATTCAGGTTACCTCCAGTGGCCTGGAAAAATTCTGCAATTAATTCATCCTCTGCCATGGCTGTAATGAAATATCTTGGAGAAAACAGGGTTGGGGTGCATGCAGAAGGTGTGCATCCAAATCTGAATCTGCCTTCCATGACAAGGCATCTGCCTTACTGTTCTGCTTTCCTGGACGTAATGTGAAAGTGAAGGGGAACCATGTAGAGGAGGCAAGATGGAGAGAGAAACGCTTCACGCATTGATACTATTCCATGTTCTGATGGTTGGTCAGCAACACTGTTGTGTTTTTTGCCCTCTCAAGGAATTGCTGCTGTTCCTCAAAGGCAGGTTTGATTGACAAGATACTTCTTATCCCAGATAAGCTTCTAATTCCTCTCAGTGGGGAGGAGCTGCTAAGAGAAAAAAGGGTGGCGCTCCTGTGTAAGGCCAACCTTCTGGGGGAGGATGGTCACTGTGGCTTGGTTTGAGGCATCTGCTTCTGCAACTTAAGGCCAACTGGGGTCTGGGTAGAGTAGCTTAGTAGCTGTGGTGAATGGTGATTTTGTTTTCTCAAAAGCCTCTTGTGCTGTAGGCATCCACCAAAAGCAAGCCCACTTCAGGTGAATGCTCCTGTAGGAACTACAATACCAGAAAAAAAAAACCCTTCATGAATTGTCAATAGATGCTGGCAAATCCTAAGATCCTGTGCACTGCCTGCACACCAGAAAGTGATGGCTTCAACTTTTTTGGGGTCCACACGCAAGGTGTTGGGGCCTCAGGACCTCCACCCTCTGCTGATCAAAGGACCATTTCTTGAGTTTGGCATAGAATTCTGTGCTGCCACAGGAAACTCAAGACCTCCCAGACATGGTCTACACATGCTTTCTAAGTGGTGCAGAATATCAAAGATGTCATCTGGACATGCTGCTATGTACTAATCAAGAAGGTCCTTCACAACATCATTTACAATATGCTGGAAGTTGGCTGGAGCATTGCAGAGAACAGGTGGCATCACAACATACTCCTAGTGGCTGTATGTGATGTGAAAAGCAGTTTTGCATTCATTCTCCTGCCAGGCCTCTCACAGGTCTAGCTTTGTGACCCAGCAAGTTCCCTGCAGATGTTCACAGAACTCCAGGGCAAGAAGCAGAGGGTGCCAGTTCTTTACCGTGGTGCCATTCAGCCTACTGCAACCTACACAGAGACTTTTTTCTTTTTTTTTTTTTTAAGAAGGAAAAAAAAATAGGGGCCCCAGCAGGGTCATGGGAGGGGTGGATAAACCTACATGCTAGACAGTCCTTGCTAATTCAGGGTGCTATAAGGCAAAGATGTACCTGAAGGGCACCACCTTTCCTGGTGCCAGGTCAATGTGGCAGTCATGAGTAATGGGATAGTAGTGTTTTCTGCCTCCTTCTCACAGACATCCACAGAATCACTGTGTTTAGCTGGGGGCATAGGGGGGTGGGGAGCAGAGGCTGAGGTAGAGGTACAGCCTTGGCACCTGGCAAGACAGAGCTGCAGTGGTGTAGGAGTATTGGGCTGAGGCTGAGCTGTGGTGCCTCACACAGTGTAAAAGCGGAAACATGGGAGTCCAGACCAACCCTCACGGGGTGCTGAAATGGGGAAGACAGCACAGAGGAGATCCCAGGGCAGACTTTTGCCCTCAGGATCTGGGTATACCTTTCCTGCAGGGCAACACAAGAAACCCAGTTGTCAGTTAATGAGAAGGTTGTGCTTCTGTAACACAGCAGACTGGACATAAATTGCAGGGCTTCAGCAGCAGGTTCCAGAGGTGACATAGGCAGAAGAAGATCATGTATTGCCCTGTGTCAGTCACAGCCAGTACCAGCTAACTCTGAAATCAATGTAAACAACCCACTACACCCCAAAACTTCAGAGAAGCACATGGCACCCCAGCTCACACATTTAAGAAATAGCAGCCACTTACAGAGCAAAAGAGGAAAAGACACTGAGAAGAAGCAGAGGAGACATGAAAGGAGAAATGGAGGAAACACATAGGAGACATTGTTGGGGACACAGCTGGAGATGCACTCCTGAAAATAGGTACTCTATACATGTGGTGGTACACTCTGAAGGGGACCGCAGCCCATAGGTGAGCCATAGCAGAGCAGAGGAAAATGAGTAAGAAACAAGGAGCAGCAGAAAGAAACCATTACACAAATTACTCCAGCCTCTTGCACTGCCCATTGCCTCAACAAAGGAATGAATTTGAGTAGGCAGTAATCTGTAGTGGGCATTATGGACTCATTCTTCCCAGCCAGTTTTCCATAGCCAATGCATAAATTGGATTGTCTAGTCAGCAACCACCTGGCTTCCCTGCTGGAGTTGGCAATCACAGCCACTGCTGCACATCGATGGTTCCCAAAAGCACCACTTCAAATCAGTGAATAAGCCTTCAAGGTTCTGGAAAATATTGCATTTCTTACAGAGGTGACTCAATCCAGGGCCACCCTGAAAGCCAGGAGATTATGACTGCAGAGCAGCTAGTATCTATTGCCTTGGCTGTAAAGATTAGCCACGTGCCTAATAAATCCCTGAACCCTCACCTGATCCCCACTGAAGGCAAAACTGGGGGCAGGGGTCACTGGGGGCAGGGGTCACTCTGGGCACAGGGGATGTTAAAGAACCCTGCAGGGCTGTCACCTATCTCTGCTTCCTGGCCAGGATTTGGAGATTAGCTTGGAGCTGTAGGGAGCCATTGGGGCTAGCCCCTGCACAGCCTGAGGGCCTGGCCCTGTAGTGCTCAGGTCAGAGTTCAAGGAGGCTTGACCTCTCAGGCAGGAGTGGGGACTGCTCCACAGGGGAAGACAAGCCAGGACTGACCATAAAACAGGCAAGGGTGGTGATCTCACCTCTCACAGTGCAGTCATACAGTATCCAAGCAGGGTTGGTGAAAATAACAGGCTTCATCAACAGTCCAGTGATCATCAGGCAAAGGTAAGGCAGTCAATCTGAGGTCAATCCTGAAATCCAGGAGACAGAACAAGCAACAGGAGACAGAAGTGGACACAAGTATACCTATGGTACACCTGTGATGTAGCTCAGGCAACAGTCAGGGACACAGTTCTGAACTTAAATGGAGCTCCCGGGCCCATGGGGCAGAGCATGTGGATGGAAGCCCCAGGTGAGACTGGTCAGGGCAAGTAAGATCTATTGATGCACCTATAGCCTTAATTTTCCTGTGCAGTGCTTTGGGATGGATACTCAGATTTTTCAAATCAGACTAGCCATTCTGTTACCAGTATCATGTTATTAGTATCAGTATCCCACCATTATGTTTTCTTTCAGCTTCTAACTTGTTTGGATCATCAGGGCACCCATACTCGTTAGGTCAAGTGCAGCTTAATCTTGACATTTTACCTTCTTTCAGTGCTGCCTGGCCAGGACTGCAGATGATCTTTAATCTGACATCACCTGTCAAAGGTCAGTGCTCAGTCTGTTTCCTCCCTCTGTGCTGCTGTAGGTTTTGCAGACCTCTATCATATCCCTCCCCAAACACTCTTCTCCAGAAGGTTTATCTAAGTCATTCTTTGTACAGAAGCCATTGCATGCTTATGATCCCTTTTTCCTTGCCCTTTTCTGAAACTTTCCCCATTCCTTTGTACTCTTTTTGGGTTGGAGGACCCAGATTTGTGCACGATATTTATTAATTTATACACTGTCTTGATGTTTTTTCTGTTTTATTCTTTACCCCTTTCTTAGCAATGTTTAATAGTTGATTTGCTTTCTTTCACGCTACTGGGCACAGAGAAGACATTTTCATACAACTACCTGTTTTAACTGTTGCAACAGGTCAGGGGTCTTCATTTCAAATGTGAAGATAGGACGGTTTATTCCCATACGCACTACTTCCCTAAATTCAACCTGCCATTTTTTGCCCATACACTCAGTATCCTAAGACTCCTCTGCTTGCAGTTCTTCTCAGCCTGCCATTGCCTATATTTCCCTGAATAACATTGTACCATCAGCAGACTATGACACTGCCATTTCCAGATCCTTGAGAAATATGTTCCACAGATCAGGTTCCAGAACACATCCTTGTGGGACACCATTGGTGACCTCCTTTTACTGTGAAAATGGACTATTGACTCATATTGTCTTATTTCCTGTCTTTTAACCAGTTATTTACACCTGCAATTATTTATTTCTTGTGTAACTTTTAAGAGCTTTTGATGAGTGACCTCTCCAAATACCTTCCAGAAATCCATGGTCAGGATTCCAGGGTCTATCTCCCTTAACCACAAGCTTGTTGACTCATAAACATTTCAGTAGGATTGTGAGGCAGTTCTTCCCTTCACAAAAGCTATTTTGACTCATCCCTGTTACAGCATCTTTATGCATATGCTCACTAATTATAATCTATCTTACAGTTTCCATTAAATTGCCTGCTACAGACATCAGGCCTGTACTTTTCTAGATTTCTTATGGCATCCTTTAAAAAAATGATGTTACAGCTGACACATCCCTGTCTCCTGCTACCAAAGCAGTTTTGTACTAGAGGTTGTACAGGGCAGTTTGTAGTTCACCCTTGAATTCTTTTAGAATTTCTGGTTATATACCATCTGGTCCTTGTGATTTGTTACTATTAATTTTGCCTATATGTTCATAACCTATCTGTTCCATACTGACTCTTTCAAGACACAACCCCTGGTGAGTCCCCCTCATAATGAAGAAGAGCTGGCTTGGGAATCTCATCCAGCTCTGCTGTAGTGAACACAGATGTAAAGAATTAATTTAGGTGTTCTGTTATTTTCTCTGTATGCTCCTTTAAATTTCTTTTAATTTTCTTGGTGCTGCAGACTGTCTGGCAGGCTTCCAGAGCCTGAAGTGTTTGAAAAGGGATTTATTATTAGATTTTATGCCTTATGCAAGTTGTTCCTCAAACCCTTTTGACCTGTCTCATGGTGTGGTTTACTTTTCATCTGTCACAAGTTCAGATTCTATTTTCAATTTTAGGCCTAAATTTAGCTTTTGGAAGGCTGCTTCTGAAAAGCTGTCCGCAGCAACAGGCTCCCTTGTCCCCGCTGCTTAACAATGGCAGGTTCCTTTTTCCCCTTATATGCACTTGCCCTGAGTCTCTAGTATGATATCCTTAAAGTCTCCATGTAACCCTCGAAGACATAATTATTTTAGCTGCCCCTCCATTTTTAATAAGCTTCTTCATTTTTAGGTAGTTTCCCCCTTTTTTTTTTAATGAAAGCACATATTGGTGGACTTTTTTTTGCTTGTCTATAAGGGCTTTATGTAAGAAAGGAAAGGACAAAAGAGACAGCTCTGTCTCTGTGCTGCAATGGACTGTGCCTACAGCACCTTATAACTCTTCCCTTGCCTTCTGGAGGGGTACACAGTACTGTATTAAATTACTGCTTCTAGCTGCAGGGATTGTAACCCCAATAGCATTTGGAAACACCTAGGAACAGCTTCTTTAAAAGTCAGGAACTCCAGGAAATCCTGTGCACAAAAGGGTATTATGTGTATGCAGGAGACTCATGCTGAACATCTAGACTTGCAGTTGATTGGCTGTAGTCCATTTCATCTTCCTCACCAGAATCTCAGCATCATGGCAAACTTGCTCTCTTCATGTCAAGGCATCTCCCGAGCAGTCACTGACCCCACCATGGGCTGACTGGTCCTTAAAAATTACTATGCCATGATGCCAGCTCAGGAGAGAATATGTTTCTATTAGCAGATTTATCTTCCCTGACATGCTGGCACTGACAGTTATGGCTAGGGATTCCCTTCCTTCTGCCTCCCTACCTCATCTCCCCTCTCCCTTGAAGGCAAGGCTGTTTACCCACTTCCCTGCTGCATATAGGAGAGATCTGTGACTGTAGGGGCCCTGAGTACATCTCCCCCATGTCCCTTCCCACCACCCTGCGGGTTTGTCTGGATGGGCTCAGCACCAGATTTTATAAGTAGCTGTCAGGCCCTGAGAAGCCTCAATGGGAGCCTGCCCCTCATTCTTTCCCACGCTGCTTTAAAACTCATGCTCTTGTCCTTAGTATCTGCCTGAACTACGTTGTAGGTATGCTTGTGCCTACCCTCTCTGATCCTTACCCACTGGCTTGACTTCTGGCTTGAGCTGCTCTGTCACTACAGGCTTGCCTGGCAACCTGGCCTGTTGCCTGAAGTGTTGGTGAACCTGCTCTGCTCTTCTTGCTCAGGTATTGTGGAATTTGCTGACTCTTAGCTCCCAGCTCTACTTTCCATATGGAGCAGTCTGTCCCTGCTGCTTCCTGACAGTCATACTGGTCAAATGGAAAAAAGCAGCCACTGAGAAAAGAAATGAGTGATAAATGGCAAAAGGAGGGGGAGATAAATATTCAAGCATGACAAAGTAGAAAAAAAATATGTTTTAAGGGAGGGCGTATGATATAGTGGGGAGATCCTTGCCCCTATCCCTGCACTGAAAAGGAAGAATGATGAGAAAAAGACTATTTTGGCCAAACTACAGAAGAGGATAAAATTGCATGCCTGTACAGCAATGCTGGGCAATTAAGTTAGGCTATCAGGAGTGGATGGGATTGGCCCAATGCAAATTTAAGAAAGGAAAAAAAGCAGAAATGTTTAGATAAAAAGGGAAGCGGTGGAACAGAGGAAAAGCTGTATAGACCAAATCATTGGCATTTGTGCAGCAGCACATACAGGTGCAAATCCCTATAGTGCTTTCTGTACCACAACTGGTTTTTTGGTGGTAGCAAAAAAGCATGTGGATCCTGGTAGTGCTGTGGTATTCATGTAAAGCAGTGTTAAAAATTTGTAGTAGTTCTATGTGAATGTTATGGTCACATCTCAACAGCAGTGACAGAGAAGTCTATGGGAACCAGAGGACTATTGCAAGTTTCTTGACAGCAGCAGGAAAACCATGCATCACCTCTGAAAGGATGCCACTGCCACATACCTTTCTTTGCAGTCTCAGATGGTCACAATGTATACATACAGCAAAGCACCTCAAACGCACTCGAAATCCATGGCAAAACATGTAGCATCTTCCTAAGGCTGTTGCCATACTGGTTTGCAAGCTTCCTTTGCAGCATTGGCAGGAGTCTGGGGTGCATTTCAACAGCTAGTGTTTCTGCAATAAGCCCACTGGTTCTTTAAGGTCTTTGGAGCCATGAACTTTGCACACTGGGAGGGAAAGCACTATGCAGCAAATGGAACTTTTTTCTGAGAATTTCACCAGGAGGGTGTGGAAGGAAGAATGCAGAGACCGTGTGCAGCAGTGTTCCTGAGGTGCCATTCTTCAGAGCTGCAGTTGATATGGAACTGTGAACTTACCCTGCGGTGTCTGAAAAGATCAGCAGCTCTGCGAGGACTCTGGAGCCACGCTGCAGCAGTAAAAGCATAGAACCGTTCTGTAGATGTACTGTAACCATGGCACTGGAAACTTCTGCAGGGAGGTGTGAATCATACAATGGTTAAACACTGGTGCTGAAACCCGCAGTATGACAAAGCGTGCAGTTTTAGGGAGTGTTTGTAGCTGGAGCACGATAAGATTTGTCTGCAGCACCAGCTGTATGTAGTATGGGAATCCTTGTGTGGGCTTTCCAACAGCAACTCAAGTTCCCGCACTCATTTGGGGTGACGAGTGTGTGGCTCTGCCACCTCCCTAGAGCAGTGCATGCAGGATGCCATAGATAGCCTGATGACGCATCCCTACTTTCTACCCTGTGCCTAAAGGAAGCACTTCTTTCACGCACTGAAACAGAGCGACGAGCAGCGACGAGCTGTCCTGTACGCACCCTCCTGCTCTTGGCCCGCTTAGCCGGGCTCTGAAACGCAGCAGCCAAGACGATTGCCAAGCAAATGGCCAATTTATTGCCAGCGCTAGCATTTCTTTGTCGCTGTCAGTTTCCCTTTCTGCCTCCTTCGCAGTATCAAAGTTCCCCATTTCCCGCTTATTCCGGCTCCTGCCCCGCAGCCGCAGCAGCGGACACGGCCCCTCCCCCAGGCTCCCGTCCGCCTCCGTCCCCGCCCCTCCCACCTCGTGCCCGCCCTCTGCTCTCCCGCTCACGCTCGGAGCTGCTGTGCGGCTGCGCGCGCATAGCCGCGCTCCGCCGGGAGGAGTGGGCGCGAACTGTGCGCGTGCGCGGCGGCCGGGAAGCTGGACCTGGGAGGGGGGGAGGGGGTTGCGTTGGCATGGCGGAGGCGCGGCCCAGCGCAGGTAAGTGCGGCTGCTGTGCTCGGGGGGGAGNCGATGCTGTCGGGCAGAGGGCCGCGCCGTGGCGGTCGTGGCCGAGCGCTGGCGTGTCGAGGGGCGCGGGCTGCGGCACCACCTGTTGCCGCCTCCGTCCGCCGCAACTTCGCGGCGCCTGTGGCGCTCAAAATGGCTGGGCTCGCCTTTGCTGCAGGGCGTGCTAGGGGTACTTTGCCTGAGGAGGAACGTGCGAGCTTCTAGTATGTGACGAACGAACGGGAACGCCATAAAAAATACAAAGAGCCGGTTGGTTTCTGGAAAACTTACTGCTCTCTGCCCACCCGTGCCCGTGAAACCCAGTAGAGGGCGGTGCTGCCTGCACAGGGGAGCCTGCCCTGTCCCAGCCCCACTGGCTGCTGTGAAACTGCGGCGTTGCGTGGGGTCTCGCTGGGGCCTGGGACCTGCCTAGAGCAGGTGCCACCTGCCCAGAGTGATCTAGGCAAGGGCTCACGGGTGGAGAGCGGCTTAGGGACCCGACCTGGAGTGGGATTGAATGCCACACGTGCAAGAAAAGATTTTTTTCGTTTCCTTTTTTTTCCCTGCTGGCTTTTGTGATGCAGGTTCAGATTAACTTCTGTTTTACTATCTGTGGCTGCTGAGGAGGAGGGGGAATAGCCTTTCGAGATCCATATTCCAGCCTTGCATTTAATGATTTATCATGTATTACAGGCACTTAACGATAGAATCTTTATGTAATTGTGTCTTGAGTGTGTAACTAGAATTAACACTATTGCCCATTCATGATATTTAGTCTTCTCATCATGTCTCTTGATTTCCATGCAGTCTGGGTAGACTTCTCAGGTAATCAATGTTACTTTGGGGTCACTTGATGAGCTAACTCATTTCATTGTTTACAGAGTCATTAGATTTCTGCCAGGAAGAATCCTGGACTTTTGTGGCTGGGGTGAAGAAGAAAATATGAATCTCTACTTTTGCAGCACCCTGATGTTAATTCAGATTAAGGTTATCATTAGCCTATATCCTGAATAGCATCCTCTGTCTCTTCTACTCTGTTCTTGGCAGCGTGGCTATCATGACAGAAAAGTTCTTTGAGTTCATTTTCTGATGGGATGAAAATGGGTCCACAGCTGCCTTGTGGGAAGTGGAATAGCCTGGAACATGGTTCAGAGGGAAGAGACTGATCGTTTCAGTAAAGAGAAACTGGTGCAGGCAAATGTTTGCTTGTCTGTTTATCTTCCATGCTGTCAGGCTGCGAGTCAGCTCTGGTCCTGAAACCTTTTGTACAGTGTATGTGTATTGGAATAAAGGGTATTAAATAGGTATACTGAGCTAAAAATAGCTTTACTGAAAAGCAGTAGATTAGTCTGGATGGTACACCATTTCTACATTTGCTTTATAATACTTAAGCTAACACAGATATTGTCACATGGCATTAAGTTCTGGAGTTCATTCCGTGTTATGGTAATACATACTATGTTATCAAGAACCATCTCATAGTTAAGTTTTGAATTGTGCTTGTGCAATATTAGGATGGGAACTGACTTTTGCCCTGCAACTTCATGGACAGAGCAAGTGTATGATTTTGAGAGCTTAAATATGAAAGATATTTCTGCTCTTGGGGTAGATCAGGGGAAGCAGTTGGTGTTGAAGAATGACAGTTTTGGGTCATGGCAGATGTGCAGCCCATCTGGGATGTTTTGCCAATAGTGAATGATTATTGAGACCCAGGGAACGAGTATAAGAGACAAAGGGGAAGAATATAAGAAACAAGGAAATTATAGAATGATTATTCACGTTGATATACCTTTCTAGTTTCCAGCCCTGTGCAGCTAGAAGGGGCACATGGTATTTGTATTTAATAGCCATTAATGGATTTTTTTCTTCCATCAGTTGCTGTAATTGCTGTTGAATGTAGTTTTGTTTTTTTCCCTTCACAATGACAGCTGGGTCATTATACGTGGTACAATGCATCATTAAACTGAAGATATTGGGGGGTTGCTATAAAGCATTGAGTAGCCCACTGTAAGAGTGAACAGGAAAGTGAAAACTTATAATACATTTATCCTCCTTATGCAAAATCCATTCTGTAGTAGATAACTTCTCTTAGGATGATAAAAGTACTTATGGTGAAGTTGTATTTCTTTCCCTACTTTTATAGTTCTCCTATGTCATCTTGAAATGGGCTAGCTAAGACTTCATGTTCTGTTCAAAACATGGAAGCACTTAATTTGAACAATAGCATAAAAAGACAAAAACGTAACACAGTGCACCAATATACACAGGGGGCTAACTAGCTGGAAAGCAACACTGCAGACAGGGACCTTGGGGTCTTTGACTATGAGCAGACCGTGAGTCAGCAACGCACCCTCCCTGCAAGGAAGGCCACCATTATCCTAGACTGTATTAGGAAGAGTGTTGGCAGTTTGTCAAGGGAGGTATACCTTCCTCTCTGCTCAGCGCTGGTGAGGCCACCGCTGGAGCACTGTGCCCAGTGCTGGGCTCCCCTGTACAAGGAAGGCATAGATATACCGTAGTGAGTCCAGCAAAGGGCCATGAAGATGGTTAAGGGATTGGAGCATCCCTCGTATGAGGAGAGGCTGAGAGAGCTGGAACTGTTCAGTCTGGAGAAGAGACATCTGAGAGTGGTCTTAGTGCTGCATACAAATACCTGATGGGAGGGAGTAAAGAATATGGATCCAGATTCTTCTCAGTGATATTAAGTGGAAGGACAAGAGGCAACAGGTACAAATTAAAACACATGAAATTCCATCTGAACACAAGAAGCAGCCTTTTTACCGTGAGGATGGTCATACACTGGAACAGGCTGCTCAGAGAGGTCGTGGCCTCTTCATCCTTGGAGATATTCAAAACCCAGCTGGACACAGTCGTGGGCAACTTGCTCTAGCTGACCCTGTTTGAGCAGGGTATTTGGACTAGATGATCTCAAGAGGTCCCTTCCAACCTCAGCCATTCTGTGATTCTATGGTAGTAGTGATTTTGCCTGTTAATCTTTCTCTAATAATTTCTGGCAAGAGTTGTGGGAAGAGAGCATATGTTTTATTAGATGAGCTGTTACAGTTGGAATAAACAATAAGTTTTGGGCAGGCAGGTTGTTTTGCATGAAAGTGGGTTGCACTGCTTGAGTCTTTAAGCCTGAAATGGTGTAACTCCTATTTAGGAAGAAATCCAACCTTTTGTAAATCTGTATCATGTCTGGAAATGATAGGATGCTGTAGGTGAATATATAAAATGATCAGAGAAGACAGGAAACATCAAGCTTGGTGTTCTGCGAGGAAGAGGTTTAAAGCTTCCGGTGCTATGGGGAAAGCCTCAGATTTCCGTAAGGCACCATTCCTCAGGTGTTTTGTGGTACAGCAAGACCTGCAGGGAGTGTCTTCCCTGTAACTTGTGCTTTCTGTTCAACTGACTGGACCATTTCTTGTCTGGATATATGCAGTGCTGACACAAATAGATTGTTGTGTACGGACTCTGCACTGTCATCTGTCTTTAGGTGAAAGAATAGGTTGTTTGAATTGCCTTAAAACTGAAGACATCTGTCCTGAAATTACCTTTGTCTTCTACTGGGAGCCAGTATATAAACAGAACATATAATCATAGACTATCCTGAGTTGGAAGGGATTCACAAAGGTCATTGAGTTCAACTCCTGACTCCACACAGGGCAACCTAAAAGTTAAACCAGATATCTAAGAGCATTATCCAAACGCTTCTTGAACACTGGGGCCATGACCACTTCCCTGAGAAGCTTTTTCCAGTGCTCAACCACCCTCTCATTGAAGAATGTTTTCCTAATAGTACCCAATCTGAACTACACTTGATGCAGCCATTCCCTCACGTCCTAACACTGGGTACCAGGGAGAAGAGATCAGCATCTCCCTCTCCACTCCCCCTCTTGAGGAAGCTGCAGACGGCAATGAGGTCACCCCTCAGTCTCCTCCAAGCTGAACAAAGCTAGTATCCTCAGCTGCTCCTTGTAAGTCATGTCCTTTAGTCCTTTCACCATCTTTGTTGCCTGCTTTGGATACATTCTAATATTTTTACACCCTTCTTGTATTGTGGAGCCCAAAACTGCACGCAGTACTCAAAGTGACACTATTTTTGGTTGAATTTATGGCTGTGTCAATAAGAAATGGTCAATTAAAAAACAAGTGCTTGTCCAGTCAGAAAGACTGGTAGTAGTAAGTGTTGTTTATTTAGTTCCAGTTTTGTATTGATCTGAAGCTTCAGAAAGAAAATTAAGAGTTCTTCCTATGTAGGAGATAGAGCTGAATTCATTTAAGAATAAAGGAGTAACTACCCCTGACACCTAAGGGGCTACCCTGTGGACTCTTGTACACATTATATTTTTTTTTGGCTGGACCTTTTTAATATTTTTTTTTTCTTTATTTATTCTTTATTATCAACTTCATACAGTCTCTGCCTAATTAAAGTACGTTGTTTAATGGCTCTTCAAAATCTAATTGAATTTAGCTTGCTGAGACTGTGCTAAGAAATGTTACTTAGGCATGATGTCTTTAAGTGGCACCTTTTGTCATTATTGATGTCTTCATAAAAATGTACTGAAGTTATTAAGTTTGATGTCTGTACTGATCCCCAAAACAAGCTCTGTTTTTGAAGCAGAGCTTGTACTTAGTAAAATGAGACATGTACTTACTAATTTGCTTCATATTTTTAAAAGCATCCTTATCAAATTATTTTTCTGAAGGATAGTTCACACAGACTACCTAACTTTGCCAGGGCATTCTGGCTCTGTCCACAATTAATGCTGAAGTGGTGTAATATTATGGCAGAACAGGCATGAAACCATATGAGTTTCATATGCTTGGTTTTAATTCACATTCAAGCTCTTAGGGATATTAAAATCTGCAATGTAGAGGTTGTTTCTAAAGGCACTGTGGTTTTCTTTGCTTATTTTATTTCTTTGTTTATTTTATAGAATACAGGCTGGAATCTAGCTTTGGAGTTTCCCTTTTTCTTGGAATTTTTGTGTATGTACTTACAAACATGTCAGAGGGAATTTGAGCCAGTGTTACCTACTGATTAATTACACTTGTATATGTATTTTGCTGTTTCTTGTCTTGGCAGACAGAAATCAGTTTTAGTAGAATTTACCACTTCTTTAGAATTTTTTTATAATGTAAAAGCTGACAGTAAGAATAGGAATCCTATTCATGGGTGATATAAAAAGTCCTAATGAATTATTCATATTTTTGAGGTGCTTTTAAATATCTGAATCCTGGTTTCCCATCTGTTTCTTCAAACTTGATAGATTATTTGGGAAGTGCTTTCAAAAATATCACTTCCACAGCTACATTTCAAGTTCTGGTTATGCTTCTTGGAGGCCATGCTCAAAAGTCAATTTGACTGTATTTTAGAAAAATGGCATTTTAAAGCCATGTCCAGCATGGGTGTAAGATAATGTTTTGTTGATCTACAAAACGTACTTACTCAAGCTTATTTACTGCATTCATTTGAAAGCCCTCTGCAGCAATTTGTTTATAATCCATGCATACATTTTACATACCACATCTCGTAACTGAAGAAACAATGGTCTTTAATAATAAAATATACTTTTTAGAGGCAAGCTGTGTAATTTTTGAAAAACATGTTTTTATTAAACATTAAGAAGCTATTTGATTTACCTTGTTATATCTATCCATCAGACTTTAAATTTTAGGGTATACAAAAGAAATCTCAAACCAGGATTCAGATA
>VYZW01060135.1:13984-28440 GCA_013401315.1 Balaeniceps rex
GGGGAAAGGGGGGGAGGAAAAAGGGGGGGAGGGGAAAAAAGACCCACTACACTACTTTTTGAGATTGGAGCGCTTTGTAATTCAGATGTATGACTCTGCCTCTCCTTCCTGCCCATACTTTATTTTACCTCAAGTATTTTATTCAGATTATTTGTAGAATATTTGAATAGTACCTGATGTTAATTCTTAGTGTTCCGAAAAAAACCCCGCTAATCTTCAATGACAGTTTCAATAATGCATCTTGTGCATACACTTCTAAGCAGCTGCACACCACCTTGGCCATACACAGTTGCCTTCAGCAGAAGTGCTGCTAAAAGCCCTATGTAACAACGGCTGAAAATATCATCTTTGGCTATGCTGTTTTATTAGAAGTTACCAAGGAACCACACGGTACTGCAACCTGCTTACATTATATAAAATAATACTGTGTGCACCATATTAACAAGGGACCATAGCTCTCTGCAATTAGTAGATAAATACCATCTTTACCAAATAAGACCACATCTAGAGGAAGTCATTGTAGGAAATCATATAGGCATTTTAAATTTTATGAAATTACCACATTGCAGGACTAGATTTTGATCATGGTATAAGGGCTGGTAATCATATGTTCCAAAATGCTGCTACTGAAACTCTGGTAAGCTCCCAATAATTTAGAATGGAGAGTTAAAGGTAGAATTGCCTGAGAGAAGTCTGAAGGAGGACTTCATTATTTGATCAGCAGAAACTACAAAACAGCGAGTTATAACTAAGATTTCCACAAGAACAAACACAGTAGCTAAAAAAAAATAGAATAAGTTTTTCTTTTGAAGAGGCATAGGTTTTAACAAAAAATTTGGAGTGATCACATCATGGGGGGGGGGTTTAATTATTTTCAGTCATCTAGAGACATGGATCACCTATGCAAACAGTTTAAATCTTTTTCCATCAAAAATTCCCTGCATAACACAAGAATTAAAAGTATTAACCCAATACTTGCTGTGTACTTAGAGACAGAATCACTTTCAGTTAAAAAATGTATTCCAAAAACATGTCTTTATCTTTAATCAATGTTTTCTGTGATCCTAAATTTTGCAGGAACCATACTATCAAAAAGTGTCCTCTAAAAGCTAAAGTAAAACATTATTCTGTTCAACTTTGCTACATATGCTGGGTAGCCTGTCTCAATTTTTTTTTTTAAATCTTGCATAACTTTACTATAAAGTTCATTTGATCACAGTGCAAATAATGCCGCTAGATGAACACACAAGGGAAAAAAAAAAAAGCCAAAACCACATTACACTTTTCCCAAACTTGCACATCTATAATAAAGTTTCTAGAAACATTGTCTTGGACACGCAGGAGAGTTTTTTGTACTCCTGGAGACAGCAGCAGCAGTGTCAAAGAGTAAAAAAGTAATCTATATTCCAGAATTGTGTTTTCAAATAAACAAAAGAACAGCATAAGCAAAAATGTTATGGCCACATCTAACAGTGCCAAATGGTTTGAACAGGGCATATATCTGTAATTGTGGAAAGTCATTTCCTCATAAAGACAGCATAATTTAACACGTAGCTCAGCAAATAATGAAGAAAATCAAATCTGTTAAATAGTAATTAACTTGCAATTAACTCAAATTAGTCAAGAGTCATGTACACAATGGGTGATGGAGTCTATAGTGTATTAGAGTGAGAGTAATTGCCATATAAAACTGAAAGTGAGAAGAAGTTCAGGAAGAGTATGTATAGTTAGGAAAAATTTTTCCAAGTTTAACATAAGGGTTGAAAACAAAGAGTGAACTCCTAGTAGATTTGAGAAAATGACTCAACAGATTAAGGAAAGAAAACAAACGATTACTGGGAAAAGATAAGATATTTAAAGTAGCCCAGAAAGCAAGACACAGCTGACAAAAGAGATCACCACAGATTAAAAGAGCTTTGCATGGGATGAAAACCCATAAGGGAGTCTGACTGATTAAGAGTGATGATAAGAAGTATCTAAAATGAAGAATTTCTGTCATCCATTAGAAGAAACTCATGAAGACTTGTATGGTATTCCACCTAGAGAATCAGTCCTGAAAATCACCACTGACATGGTGTCAGCAGTTTGTTACAGAAGATCTGAAAGGTGGCACCACCGTACAGGATAAATCAGCAGCAGTATAATTGGTATAACATGAGATGAAAAGGTACTGATACAACAAAACACAACTGCAAATCATCGGAATTTCTCGAGAGATATTGCAAATCAAGGTTCCAGGGGAAGGAAAGACATGTTATCACTGGAATGAGAGGAACAGGGACACGTTATCTCATGTGAACCTGACCTTTAAGCTTCAGAAAGAATGGCTAAGGGTAACTGATTATTTGTGCAAGTATTAGGAAAATGCCTTTTATTTCTCTACAAAGCTTTGGAGAGCTAAGCAAGATATACTAAAATAGAAATGTAAAATATATCTAAAATATACTAGGACAACAATGGCTACAAATTGCCAGGGAGAGTGAAGAGCTGTGAAGACACAAAGCACGATAATAATGACAGATTTTATTTAGTCCCCATACAGTACAGTTTGGTTACATATCATTTTTGGTGGACACACTAAACCACAAAGAATCACTTTTTGGAGTGGCTAATGAAAAAATGCACAAGATGAGAAGCAATTCTTGAATCAGTTAAAGATTTAAGACAACGTTATCCAAGAAAAGCTCTGGAATAGACACTACTCCACACTCAGATACAAAACTGCTTGTATGAGAGGGGGGAAAAAAGGCAAAAAGAAACCCAAAAGGAAACCCACAAGAGGTTTAACTTGAAAGGTTAGCTTGCTTAGCTTGAAAAAGAAGAATGATACAAAAATGGAGAAGCTAGTTAAAAATAAATTAAAAAGAATCAGCTAAAATTTTAAAATATTCATATAAATATTTTAAAGCTTTCTTTTTATATAAACTGGCATAGAGACTCTTTAAAGGCACTGCAGTAAAAGCTCAGAGTACATGTACATTACCTATCAAAAATAATTTTAAATGGGCTTCCAAAAAAAGTCAGTGTGCTCAAATAGCAGAGTAAAAGAGGCTATTAGACATGAAAAGATATCCTTCAAAAAGCAGAAGTTGCATCCACGTGAGAAAATTGAAAATAACAAACTCTGACAAAATTAACATAAAACCAGAAGCGGGGCGGGGGTGTGCGGATGGGATGACACAAACCACTAGAAGATTTCAAGAAGTAACTTGCTAAAGACAAAAAAATTAAGAATACCAAGTTTTTCAAATACCCACAAGAAGCAGTAAGCCTGTTTGAGCACATGGAGCTGATAGATGTGTATGAAGAACATACAAGGAAGGCAAACTGAATGAATCCTACACATCCATGTTTGCCGTAGAGAAGCTTAGTGGTATTTCTGGACTGGAGAGATTCTCCATGTAGGGCGAGTAGAAAATACTTCCTCAAACTGACCTGTCAAAAGAAAGTTTTTAGAATAAATTGATAGAATGAATTAGGAACACACGGGGTACACCCAGTGGTTCAAAAGGAACTCAGATATAAAATCTGTGATTATCTAATTGTGGTTTGAAACCTACAATTCAAATTAGTGTTAACACCAGTAGAACAAAAGATAATAAGCACAGTATCAGGAGACCAGGGAATCTGACTTCTGGAATGAGTATATTGGTAGAAATTGTAGTGAAAGACTAAAATGTTTACCTCATTGATTAAACATTGAAGACTTTTGAAAGAGTCAACATCCTGGAGGAAAGCTGGGCCTCCCAGGTCTCTTGGTAAGAGCAATGAAAAAAGGGTGATCCAATCAATACAGTGCACTTGTGTCCCCCCCAAAAAATTCTGACATAGTCTTTCACTGAAGACTGTCATGGAATAGGAAGAAAGGTCCTCTTGTAGATCAATAACTGGTAAAAAGACAGGAAAAAAAGGCTAGGAAATACCCTTATATGTGTAGTTATCGGCACAGATTTTTCAGATAGGCTTTATAAAACAAACCCTACAGTAAAGTGTTCCTCATTATAAATTTCACTCTGATGTTTGAAAGCAATTCTTACAGAAGCAAGCTACATGCTAATGTATCACTCCATGAAAGCAGCTGTACCTCCTAATCTATCATTAGTTATCTTCCAAAAGAAAATAAGAACTCAACCAAAAATAATAACAAAGTAAAACCAGCATAAACAATTTCTGTCTGCACTACTGCTGAATGGAGGAGTCAGATCTGGTTGTTTTTAAGAAGAAATTATGCTAATTTAAACAAGAAAGCTACAGTAAGAAATAAATTGTTGCACATCTTACTCAGAAACATCACATAACAAGGTCATTGTGGCTGAGGCAATTATTTTGGCAAATTGTTGTGGAGGGATAAGAGCTAATAACACAAGTTACAACTAGCGAATTGAACGTATGTGTGTCAACGCTCAATGGATAAAGAAATTTATTTCTGTAAATTAGCAATATGATAAACAAGGCAGTATTCTATATAGTTATCACTGTTCAGGAATCAGCATTGCCAGGAGATGACACATTGTTATTTGAGCAATAGGTTTTTCTTGGTCTTGTTATATGAATTAAACCCAGTATCAACTGACCACTCAAAAAATGGCTACAGCAGAGCAACACCTGTAATTCCTCAGAGGATGGAACTAACGTATCAGATAATGCCTTCTCTTAGGGCACCACATAGAGAGGATGTCAGTCTACTAAGAAAAAAACCTATGATCATTTTTATTTACATATAAATCTGGCAACTTTGCAAGGGCCAATATTTAATTTCCAACAGCAAATGCAGCACTTGTCTGTGGTACAGCGGACTTAAATGCAGAAGAAACATGGAGCTCTGCATGCAAGCGGTGCTGCCATCCTGGAGGGGACCCAGCCCTGAGCCTGGGAGCCCAAGGTGCACTGCATGTTCTCTTAGGACTAAATAATAAGCAGTGCTATGATCGCTTGCTAGGTTACTTCCATTGCAGGGGAAAAAAAATTAAAAATAGAAACAAAAATTAGAGGATTTTTTTTTTTCTTAAGGGAATACAAGGATTTTTCAAACATTAGCAGCAGGAGGACTGGAGAATGAGCAGGTAAATATGGCTTTTCTCCCAGGAGAGAGCTAGCCGGTAGTCAGCTCAGTTCTACAAGCCTTCTGCTGATATGCAGCCTGAGAATGCAATTCTGGCTAACAGACCAATCAGCTCCATTTCATTAGGCTAAGCTGTAACAAAATAAGTTTGAGGCAACAATTGTACCATATCGCTGCCCTACAGGTATCATGAAGAACATGCTAGGCCTGGTCTCAGGGTAGCAATTTTACAGAGAAAGAAATGCACAATGCTAGCTTGATCAACTGTGAAACATGGCTAGGAAAAAGAGAGGGAGCTGAAAGTGCTTCAGCCACTACAAATGACAAAAATCTCATCTGTCTAAAGACTCTGGGAAAGGAATATAAAGTTTTAAAGCAGAAAAGGGTAAGAGGAAGTAAAATGCTTGATCCACAGCTCAAGGGCAGACTGGAAACAATTCTTCTACCTCATGCAGACATGAAATTGCTAGAAGGATGTTCTCATAAACAAAGTGCTGGAGGCCATGCCATCGTCCACCTCCTCCTGTTTCTCTCTACATCTAAGGAAGCCAAGTACATCTCATAAAACAGAAGATGCACACGTTTCGGGAATATCCCAGAGGCAAAAAGAAAAAATAGTGAAACAGTAACAGCTTTCAGAGCTGGAGATACAGCTTCATCTATTTAGGTTAAAAACCCTCTAGGGCCTGTTCCTAGTTCTGATTTCTGCGTACTTGCTGGATTTTCCACAGCTTCATTATTCAAAGAAAATAGCTAGGTTTTACTAAGGTTGGCCATTGGGGGCAAAATTCAGCTGCAGCAGAAAGTTGGATGAAGGTATTTGCACCACGTAAGTTCCAATCATACTCTCCGGGGCACCACTTAAGTACCCATTAAACCCTCTGGGCCTGAACAGGATTTAAATGAGGGAACAGAAACCTAATCTTTTTTTCTTCCATTCTCTTATGCCCTGCAAAGTATTTTATGTTACAATTTATTCATCATTAACGTTTGTCTAGCTAATCATCGCAAACACTTTCACACTTTGTTTTGAAAAGGTCTAAATGCAGCTTGCTAATATTTTAAACAAATCTTGATGCTTCCCATATCAGCAGAACAAAGGGAACTAAACTGAAGGAGAAAAAATAACAGGACAACTTCAGAGTAGAGCTAACTCAAGATTGATAAGTAAACAGTGGAAAACTGACAGAGAGGCNCATCCATTAATTTATTCACACGATTGCCCAAGAAGATTTTAGCTGACAAAAGCAGCCAAGTAGACCCTGATGTTTTTTTAATACCCATATGAAATGGCACTCAGACAGATTTAGTGCTTGATTTAAAGCAAACTGATGGCTAAGTTATACATTTAGATAGGGATGCCGGGGTAAGGTCAAACCACTATCATTAACATCCCAAGGAGGAAGGCTGATAATTACTAATGCTTAAAAGCACCAGCAGTCTACTGACTGCGTGGATTTTCTCAGACTTTTGTTCAGCCAGTTTCTCAAGTAAAAAATAGCATTCAAAGACTTTTAGCTCATACAATGTAAGCCTCACTCATTAGTAATCCTTGGAGCTTGACTTCATTTGAGCCTGTTCTGGGTCTGGATAGCAATTAGTATTGCCCTCCAGGTAAGGGAGTGTAGATTTATTCCCGAGAGGTGGTTTAACTTCCTCAACCTACTTTAAAATTAGATTTACTTTGTTACAAATCGTAAGTGTTAAATGAGTAAAACTATTAAACAAGGAATACTGCTGGGCTAAATGGCTAAGCATTTAATGGTTTACCACAGTATTACCATTTTTATGGTCTATTAAAACAATTGGAAGAATATCAGCAGTATGAAGAATCTAGTAATTTATATACAAGTTTGATAAAGTACCGTATGTTTGAGCAAAAAGTGAGCTCATTTTCTTACACTTAAGAAAATTAGAGGAAGGGATCTTTTAAAAGAAAAGGTTCCTTTAGAGCTGAAGTACATTTATTTTAAACTAAATTTGTAAAAGGATGTACACCATATATCTTGTTGTCAAGATTTTGTTTGTTTGTTTTACACAGCTTGTTATAACCAAAATGCAGATGGTCTAAACTGATATCACAAAACAGAACAGCTCAAATAAGATATTAAAAACATGACTCAAATCTAATTAATTTCTGTGCTGCAGGCTCATGTCTCCTCCTTTGCTCCCCTGGTTAACTTTGGCACCAAGGTCATCAATATATTGAATTACCCTACAGCATTCCGAGTCTTTGCATGATTGAAACATGGAAATAACAAAATCCTTGGTACAATGGCTTCCAAGAGTTCTTCCAAGAAATTTAGGGTCCAAGAAATCATACAGCAAGCTACTATCAAAACTTCTTTTTATAAGTGAACTCAGATATGTTTTATTTAATCAGTTTATCACTTGCCCTTGATTAAGCTTTCAAGTAAAACACTGTCTTGTCCATTTTCTTGAAAATATCCCCAAGAAAAAAAACAAACAAGCAAAAAAAGAAAAAAGAAACTGTCAAATTCCTTCTTTACTGACCTTGCAACCAGAAAGAGTTTTGCAACTAAAAAGAGAAATGCTTCATTTACTAATGAAGTTTGAGAAACTGCTCAAAAAAAGTGTTCTTCTTTCATTAGCTTACCACAACAAAGTCCCATCAAATGTGCACCTCAGCTCCCTAAAAGTTCAAAGCTTATACAGCTGCTTACTGGAGACCAAAACCAATGGTAATATGAATGGTAACACCAATGCCTAAAACAAATGAGATAATTGCATATAAAAACACCTCTTTGAAGGAAACCTCACGTCTGGTGAATATTGTACTTAATAATATCCCTCTCAAACAAATCTGGAAGTCTTTGCTTAGGCATACAGAAGCACTAACTGGAAAAATCTGATTTCTACATCAAAGTAATGGCATTATACAAAGAGCTCTGAAAGGTCACACTCTGCTCAAATGTGCAGGCAGGTACACATGGAAATACTGGGGCAGAAAGTGCCACCAGATACGATTTTTTTTTTAAACAAGAAGTGTAAGAGTGAATCATATAAGGGTGTTGTCATATCCATGACAACAAAGAACTTCCTAATAGAGATCATCAACTACCTGGGTCACTGTTGACAACAAAATTACCAGGAGCAGAACAGATGGTTTGGCTTGTGGTCAGGCATTACCACTTTTCCAGTCAAAAAAGCAGTAATTGCAACAATTTAAAGGTAATTCTATAACTTTAAAAAATAGTCTCAATTGTCCTATTTTTAATTGGGTGCATTAAACACTTTGAAAATACTATCTTAAACACCAATTACATTGTACACAGCATTCATCTTTGAACTGGTTGCTCAGTGTAATGTTAATCCATAAAGTATGATGAGCCTTCATACACTAATAGCCAGTGCAAGACCTACCCACATCTGGGAACCCCTTTAAGCACAGAGCAAAATTCGCGCAATATCTGAGTAGTACCTGAGCAACAGTCAACTCAGCACAGAGAAATAACAAGCCCTGGTTGGGAGAAAGGGATACAGGACTAATAGTATATAAAGTGCTGTCACAGGACTGGATTGCAGGTTGGTAGAAGTATTCAGTTCAACTGCTTCCATAACATCACTGTGAATTTAAGAAGTCGTCTCACTATTTGAAATTTGGAATAATTTCCTGCAAGATTTTCACTCTGTTTTGCAAAGTGAGAGGAACAATACGGAATGCTTTTTGGCAGGTTAAAATAAAGTATTGGCAGAAATATCAGAGCTCCAAAAAATTCCCTCCCTTACTTTTTAAATGAAGTTTTTTATTATCAATTTTCATTATCTTCTAACCCAACCAACACTCATCAAATACAGCTTTACCACTGTTGGAGATAAAAGTTTAAAAAAAAAAAAATTAAAAATGACAAGGTATCTCAAAGAAAGTTATTTACTTTCCAGACTGTAAGCCTTTTGGGAAGTAGAACTCTTTTTCCTGTAATCATAGTGAGCAAAAACCAGTTGTGCCCTAATTCTTGCCATGCTCTCATAAAATAATCACTAGTCAGTACCTGAAAATGATGACAACTAATATTTGTTAAGCTACACTAACATCAGTCTGTAAAATCAAAACAGCTAGGCCAGGAAATCATGTTCTAGCCTAGTATAATTGCTGTTCTTATAAATTAATATGTCAAAAAAAATAGGGAGGGGGTCTTTTCATTGCCCCCACCCCAACAGGCCAGTTTTTAGTAGTGATATTGTCAATTGTGGATTTCTTCCTGAACAGCATTTATGCATAAATATAACTAAGTTCACCAGATGACATAATCACATAGCAAGAATAGTGTATTTAAATTTTTAGCTGGAGATTGAGTTGAAAGCAGGTGGGTTTTGTTGGTTTTTTTCCCCCCCAAAATTTTTCAGTATTATAGAATGAGTATTATTTTCAAAGTCAGACCAGCTAGTAGTTTGAATAAACTTAACGTGACATATTAGTGAAACTATGAGCTTAGCTTACTTTTGAAAACAAAGTGTCAATATGTGGGGTCATTTTGCTTAGCTTACAATAAAACACTAACATCTTTGGCCCTGTGTTCAAGAAAAAAAGTCTAGAAGTTGCTAAAGAAGCAGCAGCAGCAAGTTACAGAGGCAAATCTGAAGAATAAAATTATGGCAATAGCAGAAGTTGCAGAGGAAAGAACCAAATTGAAGCCAAAAAGCCAAGAAAACATGACTTCAGTCACACCCAGAGACTAATTTTAAACAACACAAATGTTAAGCGCATAATCAGGAACATTTGCAACAGAAATAAAATCCCAAGAAAAGTTTAAATTTTTTTTCCAGATTTCAGTGAAACAGTCTTACAGCTAATTTCATCAGGTTAAATTTTGAATTTTTCAAAGACGTGAATGCTTTGAAAAAATACAAAATAATTTTTTAAATTTATTTTTCAAATGAAAAGCACTGATGAAGGCTCAAAAAACATTCACAAATAGAGATGTGAAAATGGCACAGCGATAGCATGGATGCTAACTTTTACCAGCATCCATGGTTAACACCTAGTCTATTCACCTGCCTTTGGCTAACTCCTTTTTGTACTGACTTTTCATTCCAGTAGTTCTGCTGAGCGGCAACACTCCAGTAGTCTGAAGGGACTCCTCCTTTACCTGTCTCTGAAAATACATAGATCCCAGTATGTAAATTTGATTGATGGCTACATGAAAAAACACTAGTACTTATACACTGTGTAAAAATGTGTGGATTTTCAGACAGCTTGCATTAGACAAGAGAGAAACTTTGAGCACTGGAAAAGGAACATGGGCTTACATGTGCTTTTGGCAAACCTGATCACCGCTGGTTCTGTGAGACATCTTTGTGATTTATTTTTTAATTTCTTAGGGATTTATTGAATTCATATTTTCTATTTTGTTTGTGGCAGGAAAACAAAACAACAAAAACCTTCCACTGCAAAAGCAAAAAGCAAGGCATGAATGTCCTTAATGCCTCTCAGACTGCTGCACCTTGAACAAACATTGCAAAACTTCCAGATTCATAAAACAAAGAACTCAGTATGCGGTTCATTAATGTAGGTAAATGCGAGTAGCTGACAATCTGAAACTTGAAATATGGCAAGTCCGTAGCCCATGGATAGTAACTACTCATGTCTTCACATAGCAAGCGACCTTCAAAATCACATGGATGATACTACTTCAGTGCAATCAGTAAGATGAGTTTTCAGACTCTGCTTTATACTTCTTTGCTTTGTGGTTTTAAGACAAGTGTTTGATGTCATTTGAAGATAGATTTTTGTGGTGTAATACAGATAAGTGTTAGGCTGAGCTTCTGTTCTCTCTCACAAAGGAAATCCTTCAGACACATTCATAAAACAGCAGGAAGGACACCTACCGTCCTTACACATTCATATCATAATGTCTTTGCTTCTTTCTAGAGGATTTTTTTCCTAGCAAAGTATATCAGATAAGATCAGTATCATCATCAATACCATCATGGGGAAGCTGCTGGCAGCATACCAACTGCTAATTAACCCTGGCACTGTCATACCTGATTACTTTGAAAAGTACTTTAGAACTGTTGATTTAAAATAAGATAAATAAAGGTAAAACATTTAACTAATATTGAAAAGACTACTATCTCCACTATAGGCATGAAAGGCACTCTTTCTACCAGGGAAGAGTGAATTGATTTAGACGCAGCTTAGAATTTAGACCTCCACTTCACACTGAGCTTAGGATAAACCTCCTCTTGAGAGCTTGGTAAAACCAAAGCTATGTGTGGAGCAGATAAAACTGTAGTACACTAAGGCCCAAATACATAGGAGGCTGCACATGACTAAAAGGATTTGTGTTGCTCCTGTAGCAGCAACTACATTGTGCATAGCAGATAAAAAGAAAGGAGCAAATATACACCCTACTCAGGTGAATGGGTAGAAGCAGAATTAGATGGGTACAAAATGATGCTTTGTCTTCCTCTTAACTTAATTGCATCTTGTTACATATGGAAGAACGTATGCACAACTGAGTAATAACTCATCTTTTTTCCTCATCATCATTTCTAGGATGGTATTTTCCATTTAAATCAGTGGAGCAGAATTAGAGAGCACAGAGCAATGCTTCTACTATGCACAATGTCTTAATGTTTCACTCCAGCGTTACATATCATCAGATTCAGATCTTTGCAAACAAGTTAACTTTCCTGCCCTACCGAAAATGAGATTCTGAAATACAAATCTCTCATCCTGGATTTTGCTAATAAGCAAATAAATTAGATATTCAAAGCTCAGTATGCAAGCCACCTAAAAGACTGACATTGAAAGATTTTCATTCTATAGAAAAATAGAGAATTTAAAAGTTTTTATTCCGGGGTGGGGGGGGGGCAAGATTTGTTCAGTTTCTTTGTGAGAAATAAAAATAGAACAGTTTGAATAGTTCAGAGTTGTGAGCAGGCTGAGGGTCCCCAGCAGCCCAAGCTGGGGTACAAATTCTTAGCTAAGATGATGGAAATCTAGCTCCCAAGAGCCTTTCTTGAAGGTGGAACTCATGTAACCTGGCCCCAGGATTTAGGATGCTAAAGTCTAGTTAGGAAAATCCAGCAAGAGAACTGGCAGGAGCACAGGAAATTTCCCCCCACCTCCCCAAACACTCACATTGTGACTGATCATATTTTATAATTAAGTAATATTAATAAAAATTTAATAAATAGCTCTGCTATCTGTACCCTTAATTTCAGTCACAGCTGTATTTTAATATGCGATACCCTGGATCCTGAATGTCATAAGCCATATAAGACAGCAATACTCCTTGAATTTCTTTTCATTGTAATATTTCCTGCCCTTTAATTTCATTGACTGGCCTACTGTTCTTCAATTACAGCCAGGGTAAATAGCATTGATTGAACTGTTTCCATTTTTGCCATATATTAAAAATGTAATAGTTTTGTTACACAGCAGTCAAGACTTTCTATGTATATTTGATTTTTTTCATGAACTTTTGTATACTAGGTTTTCTTTAGTTATTTTTATTACTCTGAGCCTATGAGGTCCAGCATGAAACAGCAGCCAGATCCAGCATCAGATCATTGTGAAATATCTTTTCAGATTTTGCTCTCTCCTTATTTTAACATCTAAATAATATCTCTCACCAGACTCTTTCAGACTATCATACTTCTTTGGCATTAAAATTTCATGTGGTGAAAAAAGCACAAAGGAAATAGAGTTGTCTAAAGCATTCCCTAATCACTGAATCACCTCTGAATCCAAGGAGAGAATTTGCTTAAACAAGATTTGATCAAATATACCAGAGATCATTAGATTAATTCTAGAAAAGTCCAAAATGACTATGAGGTTGGAGAGGAAAGCAAATACCTCCCACACTTACATTCTTTGCTTGCCCTTCATCTCTTGCTTGCCTGTAATTTCAGTCTTCAGGGTAGCAAGCACATTGCTTTTGTTTTCATCCTTATTGCTTAGAAGCATGGGAAAAGGGGAAGAATGATTTCAGGAAAACAAAGTAGATATTTCTGAGATCTTCTTCTGATAGTAATCTCCACTACTACTACAATATTGCATGTCAAAAAATTTATCCTTACTCTTGTCAAGATAGGCAGCCTTATAAAGCAGTGTAAGGAGACTTTCTGACTAGATGAGATTTGGTGAGGAGGGGGTTAATCCAGGAGTGGGAAATAGATGCAGGCAAGAAGAGCGGGAAGGCTGAAAGGAGAAATCACTTAGGAGACAGTAACTAACCTGACTATATGAACTATATTTCTCATACCTCTGAGGGCTAATGGGAAAAACAGCTTTGAACACTTTGCACGCTGGGGATAAGCGCACCCTGAGAGAAGAGAAAGGAAGCCAAATCAGATGATTTCCCAAATAAAGCTTGACAAGGAACATTTAGTAAGCCAGAGAACCTAAGGACCACAAACTTCACAGCAGCATTATAGGATGAATAAGGTTGGTGCACAACTGAGCATGGAATAACTCCATTGACTGACAGAAACCCTCCACAGGATATAATAGGAAACAATGTCTCAAAATAAAAGGAGTAAAGGAGAGGAAGTATTTGATATTTGTTATAGTATTAACAGAACTCTTTTAACCATGATAGTGCTGCCCAAATATAATGGGGCACATGTGCAAATAAAAGTTTCCACAGAAATTAGTAAAAAATAAAAATAATTTAAAAAATTCAAAATACATGCACATGTAAAAGAGGGGCAAAAGCACCCAAACCCCTCAAACCTAAACAAAAACAAGTTGGAAAAGTTAGGTTCACAAGTCAGGTTAACTCTTATTTTTTAAAAGTTGTCTCTATAAAGTCATCATCTCTCCAAAGACATATTCAAATAGCCCAGACTGACTAATAGCCAAATTAGAAACTGGACAGGAGAAAGCCAAATATTATATAAAAAACCAGCAGTCATACAAAGCACTATGTCATCAGTGATGTCAAGGTTGGAGGCAGCCTGGGCTGCAGTGATCATGCACTGGTGGAACTCGCGCTCCTGAGGGATATGGGAAAAGTGAGGAGCGCAGTCAGGACCCTAAATTTTAGGAAGGCAAACTTCCAGCTCTTCAAGGAGTTAGTCAGAAGGACCCCCAGGGAAACGGTCCTCAGGGACAAGGGAACAGAGCAAAGCTGGCAGATCTTTAAGGACGCCTTCCATAGAGCACAAGAGCTCTCAGTCCCCAGGTGTAGGAAATCAGGCAAGGAAGGGAAGAGACCAGCATGGCTGAATCGAGACCTGCTGGTCAAACTAAAGGACAAGAGGGAATTGCACAGGCGGTGGAAGCAGGGACAGGTATCCCGGGAAGAGTACAGGGATGCTGCCCGGTTGTGCAGAGAAGGGGTCAGGAAGGCCAAGGCGCAGCTGGAGCTGAATTTGGCGAAGGATGCGAAGCATAACAAGAAGGGCTTCTACCGGTATATCA